>CAJHQQ010002803.1:0-57385 GCA_905132885.1 Moricandia moricandioides
TCATTTAAGTGTTGTTTTTTTTTTTTAACGCTATAATGTTATGCTTTACGCAAACAAGAATGAAAGAGTAGCAAGACTCCCGAAACACAACATAAAAGGAAAAACAGGAAAATAAACGAAAGCATCAGTAGATACTTGAAAGAACCAATAAGAGCAGAGGCTAAAGGCCTGGGATAGGCGTACTTGAACTCCTCCGCAACAACAAATCAACTTCACATGGCTTCAGCAAAAAGACGAGACTGCAACCAACTGGGACCGCCACGCGCAATGTAAGATGAAAACCGACCATCTTTTGTTACACTTTCCGCAATGTCAGCCGCCAGCTTATTGCGATCCTCCACAACATGAACACATTGCCACCCATCTAGATACAAAAGTAGCTCATTTATAGAGACCACAAGACTCTGAACGACTGAACTTCTCTGAGGGGACATCATAGCTTCTCTGACCAATAGGTAGTGGGATTCTAAGATAACTCCACGCTGACAAGTAGAGATCATACTCTCCACTGCAAACTTCAAACCCAACAGCTCTGCTTCCATCTGAGATTCGACTCCCGAGAAAGAACGACGACTATGCATGATGGTTCTCCCATGATGATCCCTTAAGATCCAGGCAACTCCACTATGCAACGACCGACTCACCCACGAGACACCAAAATTGCATTTTAGAGAACCAATAGGAGGAGGGGACCACTTGGGAGGACTCATGAGGGGACCAGGTTGGTTCCGTAACCCCATCTTCTCTGTGGCGTTAACCTCCAACCAAATATTAGCCTCTTCAAACGCTTTAGAAATGATTGTATTTGGGGTCGTCTGAACTTTAGCAAAAACCAACTCATTCCTCCCCTTCCATATCTGCCATAAGACCCAAACGAAACACTTGTTCTGCCGCTCATTCGCCCTTTTACGATTCACGATCAACAAGTGATAGATATTGAGAAATATAGAGCTTCTTGAGAAACCACCTGGAGGCATGGTAATATTAGATCTAGCCCATACTTCTTGCGCCATTGGACAATTGAACAGCATGTGGCATATAGACTCCGATGCCGAGTTACAAACAGGGCACGTCGTATTTAGCTGAATGCCTCTTGATCTCAGTCGCTCTTTGACAGCAAGAGCCCCAGCCATCACTTTCCAGAGAAAGTGTTTAAGCTTAGAAGGAGCTTTAATTTTCCAAATACTACTCCATAACTTTTTCTCTAAAGGAGGTAAACTTTGTTGCGCACGAGAACTATTTTCCAGAGTCTCTAAAAATTGGTACCCACTCTTAGACGAATAGATCCCATCCTTGGTAAGGCCCCATTTATATGAATCTCCCACTCTCATATCGAGTTTTATTCTGAGAATTAACTCAGCATCTTCCACTATGAACGTACGCCTAACCAGGAGTTCATTCCATCTACCCGTGCCAGGCACAAAAAGGTCCACAACAGAGAAAGTTAGATCGATCACACTATCTTCCCTATACGTAGGGAACTTAGGGACAGAACTCATAAACCCATTTTTCTGACCAGACATTTGTATCACGGCCATTACCAATTGCTCTCACCAGACCTTCTTTAAGTAGCTCTCTCCCATGTAATAGACTTCTCCAGGCAAAGGATGGACGCACTCCAATACTACTTTCAAGGAAAGAACAGTTTCTGAAGTAGCGACTCTTGAGAACTCTAGCTACCAATGACTCTGGCTGAGACCATATTCTCCAAGCTTGCTTTCCAAGGAGCGCCTGATTGAATTTTTCTATATCATGAAAACCTAAACCTCCTTCTTCCTTGGTTTTACAGAGCTTGGTCCACGCTACCCAAGAGATCTTTCTCTTATTTTCACCACTACTCCACCAGAATTCCGACATAGCACTTGTAAGCTTAGCACATAAGTCCTTAGGGAGTCTAAAGACAGACATAACATAGATTGGTAGTGCCAAGCATATTGATTTCAGGAGCACTTCATTGCCTCCATGTGAGAGAGACTTCGCAAACCATCCATGCATTCTGGACTTAAGCCGTTCTCGAATGAAATCCAGGAGGTCGCGTTTCGAACCCTTTAAACATTCTGGGAGACCTAAGTAAGTACCTTCACCTCCTTCTTTCTCAATACCCAAAATTTCTTTTACTCCCAATTTTGCTTCTTCACTCACATGAGAGCCAAAAATAATCGATGACTTCTGCAGGTTTATAATTTGACCAGAAGCATCACCATAGAGCTTTAAGCAAGTGTTGAGCTCCATACTATCAGCACGGTTCGCACGACAGAGCATCAAACTATCATCAGCGAACAACAGGTGGTGCACAACTGGCCCACCAGCCCCCAGAAAATCCCTTGTAGTTTACCTTGAGACGCGGAGAGATTCATCTTGTTAACTAGTGCCTCAGCACATAGAATAAAAAGAAACAGAGACAAAGGGTCACCCTGACGAATGCCACGTTCAGGTCTAATAAAACCATGTTGCCTCCCATTTAGTAGGATCGTGTAAGAAACAGTTGAGATACAAGACATCACCCAGCTGATCCAAACCCTGGCAAATCCCATTTTTTCTAGTAGCGTCTCAACGAAGCTCCATTCAACACGATCATAGGCTTTAGACATGTCAGTTTTTACAGCCATATATTCTGAAGAAATCGAACCTGAAGTACGTAGGCCGTGTACCATCTCATGAGCAACAATCACGTTATCTGTAATTAAACGACCACTTACAAAGGCGCCTTGAGTGTTCGAGATAACCTTCGGTAACACATGCTTCAATCGTTCAGTCAATATCTTCGAGATGATTTTATACTGCACTGAACATAGACTGATTGGCCGCATGTCCTTCAGTGAAGAAGGGTTGGGAACTTTCGTAAGAAGGCTGATTTGGGTGTGGTTCCAACCCGCGGTAAGAATCGATGTACGAAAGAAGTTATGAATCTCTTCAGAAAGTTTTTTCCCAACTATGTGCCAACACTTTTTGGTAAAACACGCCAGTAAGACCGTCCTCTCCAGGGGCGCTACTGCCTTTGACCTCAAAAGCTGCATGTCTGATCTCCTCATCAGTAACTGGCCGAGTTAGAGCATCATTCAATTCTTGTGTGACACGCACGTCAAACCCCTCAAACTGGGAGTCAAAATCGAAAGGGTTTGTACTCATAAATAAATCTCTGAAGTACTCTGTAGCTATATGGCCTTTAGCTCCCTCAGAAAAATGTTCGGTTCCGTTCTCATCCAGGAGCATCAGTACTCTGTTTCTTAACTTCCTCCCCTTCACACTGTTATGAAAGTATGCAGTATTTGAATCTCCCGCGCGCAACCATTCCTCCCTGCTACGTTGACGCCAATAGATTTCTTCCTCTCTATAGGCCACTGACAGATCTCTTCTCAGATTCCACATCCTCTCTGCATTAGGGTCTTTCTTTGCTATCTCTGTCTCAAGTTCCAGTGACAATTTATTAATATGATCACGCGAATTTAAGCTAGATGTTTTCTTCCATTTGGAAAGCTCCTTTCTACACCTAGCTATTCTATCGATCAAAGAACCACATTGACCCTTATCTGCACCTTCCCAACCACGCTTCACCGCATCTTCAAAACCCACTTTACCAACCATCCGTTTGTCAAAATAAAAACGGCCTTTACCAGGGATATCCGACTCCAGGAAAAAGTTAATTCTCAGAGGTCTATGGTCTAAAGACCACATCTTCAAATACTCCACTTCCGATCTTGGAAATAAATTGAACCATTCGTCGTTCCCAAAGCTTCTATCCAACCTACATTGAACCCAGACTCTGTTTCTCCATCCAGCCCATGACATCACATTCCCACTGGTCCTGATTTCACGAATCTTACACGACGAAACCATGTTACAAAAATCCCAGAATGTAGACTCATCTCTTACAGCACCGCCCAGCTTCTCTTCATTACTGAGTAACTCGTTAAAGTCCCCTGATGGGACCCATGCTTCATCACGAGATAAAGCTAAAGCCGCTAACCGATCCCAAAAAACTTTCCGTCTAGCCACAACTGGGTCACCATAAACACATGTTAAGAAAAACTTGATAGATCCAAGTTCCACCCACAGATCGATGATCCTTTTGTCACGAGACACCACATCAACTTTGTACATACCCTTCCAGAAAACTGCTAACCCACCACTCAGCCCCACCGGCTCAACAGTGATCATCTCATCATACCTCAACTCTAACTATAAACCTTTCATGTAATCAAATTTTTGCTTCGTTTCCATTAAAAATAAAAAATCAGGAAAATATTGTTTACGCATTTCCCCTAGGTGGCGAATTGTCTCTTTGCTTCTTGCACCGCGACAGTTCCAGCTCAGTATGCTCATTGGGATGGCAGCGGCTTCAAACCAGAAGCCACCGAAGATAAACGTGATTTCGATGATTTTATGAAATGATCATCAACATCGTGAACTGCTTTCCTCTTGGATTGGGGACCTGCTTCATTACTACTCTCTCCCTGGAGATCCTCAACTTCGCCACTTACAGCACCAACCAATTCTCTCTTATCATCAGCGAGTGTCTCTCTAGCCTTGTTGGCCAGTCTCTTCCACTTTTGTGGTCTACGCCTACCTCTTTTACCATTAATCTTAGTCCCGGAAAGGCGGTCTCCTAGAGAGGAACCGATCCTAAAAACCGAAGGACCATTAAGAGAGGAGAAATCAGAGGCATTCTGGTAATTATTGATCTCATTATCAGCACTTTCAAGTAGCAATGGAGCTGAAGCCGTGGATAAACAAGGTCTGCTCTGTTTCTTGGAACCCACTCCAACTTGCCCTTCGAACCCAAAGACCAGTCCCTTACCCTTGTCGAGATCATGAGAGATCTTCGGAGGACCAGGAAGACTATCAGCTATGCTCTTAGGTTGAGTTTGCTGTACCCTGACTATACGAGCCTGGCGCTCTGTAGGATCACTATGCGATATATATTGTAAAGCCATGGTGCGGTCCTCTTCTGAGAGATTAGGAAACAGAGGTGGAAACCCCGGAGGAACAACCGGAGACTTCAAAGATGGCTCCACTGTACCTGAATGAGATGAGTTTGGAGCAGCAGGAACGGTTGCATTAACCAATCTAGACACTAGTTTAAGATTTTTGTTATGCCAGATAGGACAAGCTGGTTTCTCGTGAGTTAGGCGAAGACAATGAAAGCATCTTTTCCTCAACTTCTCGTACTCAAATCCAATAACCACTTGGCCACCAGATGGAAGATTCAAAACCTTACTTGCAAACGCTGGATTCGCCACATCCATACGTACATGAGCCCTAATGTAGGCTTCTTTTTGGGATACCTTTGGATCATACGCAATTTCGATGACAGCACCTATTTTGTTAGCCAAAAAATCCATCGTTTCAATTCTATAATGGTTCATCGGTATGTTACTAATCCGAATCCAAACATCCACTGTGGACAGGAAAGACACTGGAGGAGATGGGATCCAACGATCCACTAACATTGTCCAGTTGTTAAATGACCAAGGACGGTCATTCAACACAGTCACCATATCTTCTTCCCGTTGGAATATAAACTGAAACCTTTCAGCAGAGAGCGCTATTCCTCTGACTCTGTTGTAAACTATCCATATTCTTGGCATCGTCTCGATCATTTCATCCATTGGTTAACGACTTGGGTTCAACAGACGGCCAAGTAGACTCACAGCGTTCTCTTCAAAGACCGAGAAACATGGGTTATCCGGTAGATCGATTGGCTCATCATAGAGGATAGACATGGAGCTGATAGCCTCATGAAGATTATATTCCATAGCTTCAAACACAAGGAGAGTTTGAACAGAGCACCAGTGAGAGTGCACAGCAAGTTTCGATTGAAGGTCACGACAAAGGGAAAGGTAATGGCCCTTAATCAAGCAAAATTCTGATACGATTTTAATGGAAATCATAGAGCAAAGGAAAGTAATTTATGACAGGCAAAGGGAGATTAGGAAAGTGTCGCCACGGCGAATAAAAAGAAGAAGAGAAAAGGAAAGCTTGCAGATCAAGAAAGGAAACTGAAGGATAAATGCTCTCATAAACAAGGAAACCAGAGGAAAGAGATTCCAATGATTGTCACACACCAAAAAAGGAAGCTAAAGAAAGACTCAGACGACGAAATCCAAAGGAACCAAACAAGGGAACAGAGTACACAGAAAAGGAAAGACTACTGACCGGAAAAGAATTCCGGTGGAGAGCCAATGATACTCCGTTACGTATTTTATTTTAACCAATTCGTCGTCTACCACGAGATCCAAGTCTTCTTTTGTAGTAAGCATATATGAGTTCCTTGTTTAGTTTATTGGCTTGCGATCTTGTGGTTCTTGGTTGTGGGTCTATTTACAAATTTTTAATTTGTATCAGCTTTTGTTGGACTGGCCCATTTTAGTTAGCGTCCAAAAATAAGCCCAAAACCAACTCTTGAATAAAAGTCTTGGCCCATATTAGACACGCACGTGACTTCTGCCGCATCCTTATCGTATCAAATTGATGCCATCAATCCTTTGGCGGCAACCGTTTCATCGCAACCGTTCAAACCAACAGCTTTCTTCACTACTATCATCTTACCGGCTATAGCAGGTAAACGCACCTGAGATTTACTTGGACTCTTCCTTTTATTAACCGGAGTCTTAGGTTGAACAGGTAACCGGTAATAAGCATCCTTTGCTCTCTATCTCTATCTATGATCGTCTTTACCTTTTTGATTCTTCTTCTTCTTCACCGCTAGGTTTCTCTCAAACGAACAGATCCTAAAGGTAATGGCTTTTCTCTATTGTTAGATTGATTTTCTGATAAAGTTGACTCCTTTCTCTGTAGAGAGTTGTGTAGCTGTTGACTCTCTCTTCCATGTTAGAGTTTAACAAATTGATTTGAGTTCATTGGTTCAACAGTTTTGAGATGAAGACAGCAAAGGGGAAAGGTAAAGCTAAGACCACTAAGGAAGCCTTGAAGCCACTTGATGACAGGTTAATCTGTTACCTCTCTCTGAAACTTGTTTTGTAATAATGACACAAGTATTGATAAAAGGATTTGACTTTCTTGCTGATTAGTATCTTGTTGAAAGAGTAAAAGATCCATCATGCTTGGAGCTGTTGTTTGACTTTGTAGCTTTTAGCATTGATCTCAAAGTATAAAACTAAGAGCTTTTGGTTCTGTTTTGGATTTTCAGGAAGGTGGGGAAGAGGAAGGCACCGGCTGTAAAGCTTAGCAAGCGGGAGACTCGTAAAGAGAAGAAAGCCAAGAAGGACCCTAACAAACCCAAAAGAGCTCCTAGTGCCTTCTTTGTCTTCCTGTAAGTATCGTTGGATTGGATGTTGAACTTCCTACTCGTTTTTGTTGTTTCTGTAGTTAACTGGGGTTGGTTTCTTTGATGTTTCAGAGAAGATTTTAGGCAAACTTTCAAAAAAGAGAATCCAGATGTGAAGGCTGTCTCTGCTGTAAGTAGTTACACACGTAATTGATTCTTTATTGGGATGATGTCTTCATAGTCTTATCTTCCCTTTTTTTTTTGATTGTGAAGGTTGGGAAAGCTGGAGGGCAGAAATGGAAGTCAATGTCTCAGGCCGTAAGTGTTCAACTTTGCTTCTAGAACTCTAGTGTGAGGTTGACTTAGTTTTCACCTGGTCTTTTTGTTTGAAGGAAAAAGCGCCATATGAAGAGAAAGCTGCAAAGAGGAAAGCTGAATACGAAAAACTTATGGATGCATACAACAAAAGCATGGTAAAACCCTAAACCCTATATCTCAAATATACAAACAGTTATGTGTGACTTCACTCTGATTTTCTCTTTGGCAGGAGGAAGGGAGTGACGAATCTGAAAATTCTTTATCCGAAGTGAATGATGAAGATGAAGCTAGTGAGGAGGTAACAATTCCTATAAACAATGCAGAGTTTGTACATGGCTCATTTGTGTCTTGTGTGAGCTCTTTAGGTTTCTGAAGAATACGGTTCCGTTTATCTTTCTCTGCAGGAAGAGAAGGTAGAGAAGGGAAAGGCAGGTAAAGAAGAAGAAGATGACGACGATGATGATGATGATGATGAAGATGACGAGGATGAAGACTAAACAGGAGATGGAGATCAGAGTTTGGATCTCGAGCATTACTGCAGGTCCTGAAGCAGAAGTAAGTATTTTGTATTTTGTGTGTTGACAACTTTAGATCGAAATGGTGTGTTTTATTCTTTTTTTTTTCCTAAGAAAGCTAAACAGTTCTTAGCGGTTCATGTAAGTTTATTTCAGTTTTTTTTTTCCTCCACAACGTACAATGTATCAATATCTGCTTTAGTGATCATCCAAACCAGAGACATGACTACAATGCATCTTTGCTGAATTTCAAATAATTCTAACATAACTTTGATGAAACACAAATCGTTTTCCCAAACTTGAACTAGTAAAGTGAACCATAATCTCTTTTTATAATAATTAGAATATCAAAGAACATTATAATATACGAGACAAAACTTGAAATGCAAACAAAGAAAGCAGCAGAAACTAGACTTCTTTAAACAAACATCCAAGGAACCAGTCTTCATCAAGATAACTCATTCACTCACACTGAGGAATCTCTCTGACAAGTCCCTGGCTGACGAATCAATCAAAATCATATTGTTTTTTTCTTTCTCCTCCCGCACTGTTCCTTGGCAAAGGGAAATTATCATTAATGAGTTGTGTATGTGAATATTTTATGTTACTACTTGGTGATGACATTAACATAGCATAGCACAACAATAGAACTAGTACCCTTCATGTAATGACAAGTTCCATCCTTAACTAAACAGTTTTATGGTTTCTTCCTTTTCTATAAAATGAGTAATTCATCTCAATAAAGGTTTTGTGATGGGGTTGATTGATCTTTTTGACTGCTTTGCAGGCCAATGATGTAGGAGGTTCCTGGTGTAGTCACTTGATGTTTATGCCCTAAGATATGAGACTAAGGAAAGTAGGTAGCTTTCGTGTTGCATTTGAAATCAGCTTCTCTTTCACGTTGACTCTTACTTTTAGTTTAAGAAACAAGTTTAAACTCATCCAAAAAAAAACTAATCAAACCATACTTGGGAGATTCATATCACGACATCAGTACCAGAAAGGTCGTTGATTCTCATGTCTTTCACCTATCTACCACAACAAACACAAACCAATAAAGAACACAGACAGCATAAATCAACAAAAAAAACAAATTATAAACGAAAGATTTACAAACAATAAAAAAAAAAAATTGAATTCTGAGTCCCAAGATCTTTGACTTATCTTGGCTTAATGCTTGATGTGGAGGAGGAGGTGACGTGAGAGACGAACTCTAAAATAAATATACTGCGCCTTCTTGACTTGTTTGTTCGCTATTCGTTGCCTAGGTTCAAAGATCCGTCCTTCATTAGCTTGATGCTTAGGCTATTGAATCTTCCTCTCGAGTAATGACGAGACGCCTTTCTCCAATCCGTTCCTGTTTTCATCATTGCCGCAAACTCTTCGTAGCTTATTCTCCCATCCTAATGTCAATCAGTAATCCATGTCAGGTATAACCACAAGAAACATCTATCTTTTATCACTAAACTATAGCTCTAATAGTGTTCTATTTAACGATTGATAAGTGAACTCTTTACACAAAATCATTTTCACCACATTCAACATAGAGATCATTTTTTGCTTTAGTTTATGGGGACCGCTTACACAACAGACAAAGGCCATAAAAAAGTGACTAAAGCAGTAAAGGTACTATATGTTTTGTCCTCTCAGGCTTTAAGAACCTTTTGCGAAGCATGATTCCAATACCTATTTGAAAGTCTGTAGTTTCAAATTGTTTGATATTAAACAAAAAAACGAGATTTAAAGTCTTATTCCCCTCAAAACTTTGGTTTCATAAAAGAAAGATCTTTTGAAAACGAGATGTTAGCATGCAAAGAAGATATGACACTTACCTTGTCCACATCAACTTCTTGGAATATATCATTGGCGACATCCACACAGTCATCCCCTCCATCTTCCTTTAAGGCTTCACAAAGCTCCTGGTGTAAAATGTATCCATTTCCATCCTTGTCAAAGTAGGAGAATGCTTTCCGGAGATGCTCATCATTTGCTACCTTTTGTAAGTGGAGAGAGACTGCAACAAACTCTCCATAGTCTAGTTTTCCTTTGCCTTTAGTATCCACCTTTTCCATACAGATTTGAAATTCGAATACTATATTTTAGTGAACTTGGATAGTCTTTAAAATGACAGGATCATGCCAAAAAATGTTTGACTCTACTTGCGCGGTCAAGCAATCAATATTAAGTATATATATATATGGAGATGTAGAAGGGAAAAATATGTGCACCGCTTCAATAAGCATCTGAACTTCTGATTCAGCTAGCTGTGTACCAAAGTCGCGAAGTCCAGCTTTCAACTCCTCGATGGTAACAATACCATCTTTATCAGTATCCATCTTGTTGAACATCTCTTTGATGTCTTCTACTTCTTGGGAGGATAAGAACTCGGCAATAACCTAGTTTGAATAAGGTAAGTAAGATAAGTTTGGTCTAAGAAGCGACTCATGCAGATAACCAGACAGTGAAAAGCTTTTCTGATTCACAAACCCTCAAAGCTTTTCTCTTGAATCTGTTCATCACTGAAAATTGCTTTAATCTGGACTTCACAACATCTCCAAGAGGGACATTTGGAGCTTTCTTCGCGTTTTGAATCCATGGGTGCTCTACAAAATGAGAAATAATATCACATCTAGAAAATAAGTATAAACAATAGTTTGGACCATCACCAGATCAATGAAGTGATTGGGTCAAAGAGTTAGTAAACATATGCAGAGAGTAAGAGAAGAGGCAAAGGTGGATTCTATGTACCAAGAACTTGCTTTGCAGTCAACCGGCGCTTTGGATCAGGCTCTAACATTTGTCTGACAAGACTCTTAGCAGTCTCCGAAATGTTTGGCCATGGTTCTCTCTTAAAATCAATTATCCCGCGTAAAATAGCCTGAGCAACTCCCTGTTCCGACTCTGTGGTTGAAACAAAAATTAGCTGAAACTACGAATAAACTAGCAGGATGTGGAAGATGTTCCATAGATGCGTAATATAAGAATCAATAAGCAAATGCTCAGGAAGAGGACATCAGTGGAATGAAGAAGAGAGGAAGATATGAACAGACCTGCCCAGAACGGAGGAACTCCACAGAGCAGAATATAAAGAATGACTCCAGCACTCCATATATCTATTTCGGGTCCATAGCTCCGCTTTAGCACCTCAGGTGCCATGTAATATGGACTCCCAACTATCTCGGAGAACTTCTCACCTGAAAATGTGTCAGCATTATTAAATAAAACATCTATTATAACAGATTAGAGTGTACATTAACCCTTCCCACAGACGAACTCTAGCCCTGTCGCGTGCTTAGGCCAAGCCAATAAAAGTGACTAACCAGAACACTGCAATCCATATATGAGTGATTCTAATGCTAATGCTACCGAGTTAGACCAGATTCAAGTCATATCAACTACATCAATCAATATTAAAGTAGCCAAGTTGCATCTAAGGTAACAATCAAGAAACACTGAGCCTGCAAAAACAAGAAGCTCTATCTATAACTCCTATTCCACTCTACTACCACTAATACTCAGTTCAAAGCTTGTAACTTTCAAAAGCTAGAGGACTGAAGAACCAAGACTCCACACCTGGCTTGAAAAAAATCGACAATCCAAAATCAATAGCTTTAAGCGGCGAGTTCTCCTTCTTATTAGCAAACAAAAAATTCTCAGGCTTCAAATCCCTATGAATAACCCCATGCTTATGACACAACTGCACAACCTCAACAATCGTCTTCGCAACCCCCGCAGCAGCACGCTCCGTATAATGCCCTCTCGCCACAATCCGATCAAAAAGCTCACCACCTTCACAAAGCTCCATCACCAAATGCACCGCGTTATCATCCTCACAAGCCTCCTTGAGCGTCACAATACTCCAACTCTTCGGCAAATGCTTCATAATCGCCACTTCCCTCTTCACGTCCTCGATGTCCACCGCCGTCCTCAGCTTCCTCTTCGAGATCGACTTGCAGGCGAGGAGTTCCCGCGTGGACCTCTCGATGCAGAGGTAGGTGACGCCGAACTCGCCGCGGCCGAGCTCTCTGTCGAGTAGGTACCGGTCCTCGATGTTCTCCTTGGGGACATCGGTGAGGACTCGGATCGGAGCTGGTTTTTTCCCGGTGGTGGAGTCTTTGCGGGGGTGATCGTGGCCGGAGTAGTTTGATTTCACGTCTTCTCGAGCTACGGCGGCGGGAGATCTGCAGCAGTTCCCCATGAGTTCCGAGATCTCTGGGGAAGGTTTTAACTAGATTTGAGGTGATCTAGGGCTCCCACATTATATAGCATTTGGAGAGGAAGATGGTAGCAATGGAGAGCTATGGCTAGCTGGAGAGAAAACGATAGAGAGAGAGAGGTCTCTCTGTCCTTTTTGATATTTTTCTAAAAAAAAATTTGTTCTTTTTTATTTTTCAAGTCATATTTTTCTATGTTTGTTTAAGACTCAATCATGATGTGGTGTACTTGCTTTTGAAAAACGGTCTTTGCTTGTTTGGTAAATCAACACTTTTATAGGATTTAAATTTTTACAACAAATGGAATTATTTAATATTTAAATTTATCATTTATTCTTTGATATTAATTTATTGAATTATTTAAACATAATATTCTTATTTAACAAAATATTAATTTGAAAAGGTTATTTACTTTTTTTCTTTTATATGTCAGCTGATTTAGTTGACATCGAAAGAAACATACTTAATATTATATAGTAAATTAGCACGAAAATGTATCACACTGCTTGAAGAGTTTGGAATATTTTCACACTAATGTCAGTGATGGATCGATCGTTATTACGACTGACCGTGTTAACCACTTATATTAAAGTTTAAGTTCAAATTAGCCAAATATCAATAATTTAGTTTTCGACGGAAATAAATTTAAAACTAATAGGTTGATCCAAAAAGTTATCACTAGCAATAATTTATTGAATTTATCAATTTATTTTATGAAATTTTTGGACACTCAATGTTATTGATTTCGATTTGTAAAATTTAAAAGCTTTCAGTAATTTCAAATATTTTAATATGGTTTACATTTTCATCTATTTATGAACGCGTAATATCGGTTGTGCCTAATAATTAATATGAGAGACTTTGAGAAATTTTTGTGAACTATACAAAAGTGATCATATTCTTCAAATTTAGAAGTCTTGTAAGGCTTTATGTTCTGCACACACATGATATATATATATATATATATATATATATATTAGTATTAATGAATCCTTAATCAAACCACTAATCCATAAAAACTTCCACGGAAAAGATTAGTATAACACACACATGTTCTGTTTTAATTAGATACATAGTTTAGTATTATAGTAATATGCACATGCTATATTTGAATGTTTTTATTATTATGCAGTATCATGTAATATATGTTTTCTAGATTAAGGTCTAGTTCGTTTTTGTATGTACACTGTATTTAGATGCTAACATTCATATGTTGTCCGTTTATACACTATTACATTAACATCCAGATGCATCGTCTAAATTTGCAAAATCTATAATATCTAGATATTTGAGATACTAAAAATGTAGAATTTAGATGCTACATTTGCATCTCAAAATCTAAAAGATTAAAGAACCTTAATACATATATAAAAATTAATTAAATTAGTTATTATAATTATTATATAATATTTTAAATCGAAAAACCACATTTTAAAAAAAATTAGAAAATCATGTTTTTCGGTAAAAAAACATATCAAAAAACGCGTTTTCTTGTCAAAATTATTTTTTTCTGCGAAATTGAAAAAAACACATTTTCCCGTCAAAACCCAAAAATACAATTTTTTTGCCAAACCCAAAATATCATTTTTCCTGCAAAATTCAAAAATACTTTTTCCACTAAAACTTATTAACGCTAAAACTAAAAATGTCTTTTTCCTACTAAAAATGAAAAAAAAGGGGTTTTCGTCAAAACTGGAAAACTAAACATTGGAGAGCTAACCAATGTCTTTGAATCATATTTGGAAACCCCAAGATGCGTAGAGCTTTTCTCAACGGCAATACATCTTGTTATTGGGATGCATGGATCACAAAAGTATTGTGAAAACGTGACAGACGTGTATTTAGTTATTTACTACATTTGAAGCGTCTATGATGCGTTCGCATTTAGCCCCAATGTTTTTTTTTTTTTATTAACCTAGGGGTATCCCAGGCCCATGGAGAGGCACAGACTAATCCACAAGGGGAGGTGTAACCCACGGATAGACCCTCTCTCCGGGTATTCAAATGGGTCCTAAAGCATGAGCCCATATTCGTGTAAGGTGACCAGGATAATTGTGACTTAGTTTCGCGCAGCAGGTGGATCGGACCTGAAACGTGTTGGCGTCCCAGTCCCGTCTCCTTACCACACGACCACAATATGACTGGCATAGTAGAAAAGATGACATGGCTTAAGGAAAAATGTGATATAGACAATTACATTTAATGTTCATTTCCATTTTTGGTAGTTTTGTAAAATATGGTAATAAATTATTATTAAACTAAATATATTAAAATTTAATATTAATTAAATATAAATCTTTTATAAATTTTGAAATATTATTTAATTCTATTTTATAATCCTATAATTTTTATTACTAAACACGGTTCAAATTTTTATAATCTTTTTTAAAATTATAAATTTTTAATCTATATCATTTTTTATATCTACAAATTTTAGAAATTATTTTTAATTTTTATTTTTGATAGTTATACAATTTTAATATAACATTTTCTAATTCCATACAAGTATTTTATATATCTTAACCCAAAAAATAAATGAAAATTTATCTAAGATTATAATTATGAATATATACATACTATTCTAAAATATATTTAAAATAAATCAAATTTTTTATTTTATTTTAATTTTATGTTTAACTAAACTAAAATTTATATGAAAATATTTATATACATAACAAAATCTAAAATGTTAGCAAAATTTATTTTAAATATAATTTGAATTTAAAAATTTCTTTTTTTGCACATAGTGCAGGAAAACACCTAGTAAATATATATATATATATATATTAAGAATTAAGAAACTAAAAACTCAAATGCTATGACAAACTAGATCTCGAGATGTGGATGTGCATTCACACCTAACTATCACATCATATCAACTTAGCTTATCCGGGCTAAACTGAAAGGCGCTCACACATAGCACCAGGGACCTACAACATGATTAAACAGAAGATCTACGAGATCAATTTCAAACGGCAATCTTTCTTTTTATTTATTTTTTACGTCCAAAATATCATATTCAACAAACTATCTATTCATTGATTTGTTTATTGGAATTTTATTTAAGAATTCTGTTCGTTTCAAATTTTGCAAAGAACCAATTCTATTACTATGGAAAGTTCTTTACCTGAACTTGGGAATCTCTATAGGGTAAAATCTTAAATTAAATTGGATAATCTTGATATGAAATAAGGAATGTTTTCAGCTTGTTCTCGAGTGTGTTGAAATTTTTTGAGATTATCAGCTTATCACTTTTGTGGGTAGTGTCACTGTCACAGTAGGGAATGCTCATAAATCCACTGATATTCATTGATTGACCATGTCACTAAGGGCATCTTCAACCCTAGCACCTTAAATGAGTTGCTTATTTCTTTTTTCTTTTTTTGATTTTTTTGAAAGAAAAAAAAAAACAGACCAATCGCGGATCGTCACGTGTCAGTGGGACACATGAATAGTGCAAGCACCTAAACAAAATGAATGCTTATTTGAGATGTTTAAAAGTTGGTTTTTGAGGTGCTACTAGGCCCCACCCCTTAAGCACCCCCTAAGAACCTTGGTTAATGGTGGCCTAAGCTATTAGCTATCTACCCCGACTCTTTAGAGCATCTTTATCCAAGGCTCTTAAGAGGGGTTCTTGCACTGTTTGCGGGTCCCACTGACACGTGGGGCCCGTGAACAGTGCAAGAACCAGCTCCTAAAATTCCTAATTAAAAAACTGTTTTTGATGGTTTCTTACACTGTTCGCGGGCCCCACTGACACGTGGCAGTCCGCGATTAGTTTAGTTTTTTTATTTTTATTATTATTTTTGTTTTAAATAAAAAAAAAAAAAAAAAGAACCTCTTTTTGGGGGTTTTGGGATAAAGATGCCCTTACATCATATTGTCTTTTGTTAATTTACGAAGATACATACACAACTGGTCAATGATAATTATCACAACTCTAAAAGAGTTTGGTAGTTTTAACATTTACAAAAAACGAGGTTGGTAGTCAAAGAACTTAAAAGGCAAGATTTATAGGGACACACATGGTAGATATGTAAGAAAACATAGACATACCTTTCTTTCCGTTCTATCAATATAAAAAAGAAGTAGAGTTTGATGAGTTTTGTTAAAGTATACTGTATTGGGCTCATCGTTTCCTTGTCATGAAGTCTATGGTATAAGGGAAAGAAAAAGCGTAGCATGATGGGCCATATGCATATATGAACTCAAGTATGCTACAAAAACAAGGTTTCAATGCACTCATATGTGTTTTTCTTTTAAAAAAATATTATAATTCAACCTAATAAACGAGAAAAAGATCCAATTACATTCCTAGACTCCAGCAAAAGCATCCAAATCAAAAAAATTATAAAACTAGTTTTGCTCAATTCAAATCCATGGCGCTAGTCCAGATCTGAAATATCTGAATACCGTTCTCAGTCCTTAATCTTAATCTTCTATGTCGTTTTTGGAGTAGCTAGTTTTAGGTAAACTTATCAAAACTTATAATCACATCAAGACTCCTCCTTATCTATGTATATAATCTCCATGATCGACCAGTTAGCTTCTGGTCTTCAATTGACCAGGACCGGCACTGACTGACGTGAACCCTTCAGTTCAGTGTCAAAGTGATAAAGCTAACTATTTTTGAAAAGGCTTTAAAGTTAACTATTTTTGATATATGATTCTCTTACAAACAAGTTTTAAACGCTACCGTAATTAGTCTCTTCATGCGATAACGACCAACGAATTGCGACAATTTGTATGTTTATTGCTGTCGTTGAAATAAACAATGAAACGTGAACGACACAACTTGTCGAGCTTTTGATATCGATAGTTTTGTGGCTAAAACTAATTTATTATAATCAACATAACTTCCACGTTTTACTTCATCAAACATATAAAAACTTTTGTTTATTTGTTTTTCTTGTATTAAAAATAATGTATATGATATTGTTAAGAGCGTTTAATCTTGTAAAATGTAAAATGTTTTAATATTCTAAATTAATTTTGGTTTTATTGGAAACTGCAAATTATATTATACTAGTTTTAATAAACGAATTAGTTATTTTTAATTTATATGAGTATGATACTTTTATAAAACATATGTGTTAGTTTTTGTTCTTTCCACTTAAACATTATAGATAAAAGATGTATTTTCTTAATTTTTTACTATTGTTACGGATAGATATTATGTTATATTTTTGACGAAAAAATTGTGTTTGATTGTAATAAATTAATTTAAATGTGGAAATACTGTAATCTAGTGGTCAAAGATTAAATGTTTCTATACCAGATCTAAATTTTGATTTTGAAAAAACTTATTTTTTTACAGATTATAAAATATAAGCTTATTGAAAGTTTAGGAGTGATGTAAACAAAATCATTGATTATAATCGTGTTACGAAGAGAGAGCATATTCATTGAAGATGTCATACATACATAATCGTTCATCGATCATAATTTTATCCAAATTTCATAACAAAAACTTTACAATATAATTATTTGTGAAGTTAATTATTTATCACTTATGTAGTTTTTGTCATATTTATAGTATAGCTTATATAATAATTCACACAGTTGAGGAAAAACTTATCTTAAACAAGTATAAAAGACAAATAAGCAACATGATAAGGCGACAATTACAAAGAAAAAAAATAATTTTCTCAAATAGTTATTTTTAAATTTTTATCACCAAAATAATTTTCAATAAAAATGATTGAAATATTTTTTTGTTTTGAATTTTTTTTTAATATTTTTTAAAATTATAAATCTCATATCCGAAACCTCACTCTATAATTTTAAACTCTAAATTTAAATTAGTTAATCATAAGTGTATAAGTGTACATTTACACATTTATAAAATTTATTTTGGTCATTTTCATTAAATGCTATTTGTATGACAATTTTTTTAAACTATCTTAGCTATTTCTAAATAAAAATATGATAAGGCGATAACTTCTATGAAAAAAGATAAAATACCTTATCTTGATAAAATTTCTAAATACAGTAAACTCCACGTAACCGGATCGGATCCTGGATCAAAATTCCTGATTAGTATATAAAATTCAATTTTTATCTCATCGTATCGACTTCCGTTCCTATCACGAACCTATACGAAAAATCTTCCATCACGATCATCGCCATGACTGTGCTATCATCTACAGATCGAGGTTCGCTTTCGTCTGATTCAACTGTTTCCTCTTGCTGCTTTGATCTTTGAGATTTTTCTTCGTTCTGAGTGGTTTAACATGTCGATTTATATCAGAAATGTATATGAAATTTTATTTTATTTTGAGAGGTTTTTTGTGATTTTTGAATGAATTGTAGATGAGGCTGAGAAGAAGGTGAAGAGTTCGTATTTTGATTTGCCAGCTATGGACGTCTCTGTAGCATTTCCTCAAGCAACTCCAGCTTCTAAGTTCCCACCTTGCAGTAAGGATTTGCCTTCAGAGATTATGAATGTTTTGTTGTGCTTTTGCTTCAATCTGTGTGTTTCTATACTTTATTACAGCTTCAGACTATTATCACTTCAGTGAACTATTGACTCCTGAGGAACAAGCTGTCCGGAAGAGAGTGAGGGAGTTCATGGAGAAAGAAGTTGCCCCCATTATGACAGAGGTGTGTCTATCTTCTTGTTTCTTCAAGATGTTTTTTTTTGTTTATATTGATGGTATCATCTCTACTCCTCAGTACTGGGAGAAGGCAGAGTTTCCATTCCATATCATTCCAAAGCTTGGGGCTTTAGGTGTTGTTGGTGGCTCCATCAAGGTAATTTTCAATGCTTTGTTTCTGGGGTTTTCTTTGATTATGTGGATGGAAGTTTCGGTTTTTAATTTGGTTTTGGCTTCTTAGGGTTATGGCTGTCCTGGACTCTCCATCACAGCCAACGCAATTGCAACAGCTGAGATATCTAGAGTAGATGCAAGCTGTGGGACTTTTAATTTGGTGCATACCTCTTTGGGCATGCTCACTATTGGTAAGATGTCCTTAGCTGCTTGGTATGCTTGCCATAAGCTTATTTTCTTATGATTTTTTTTTTGTCAAGAATAGCACTTTGTGGATCAGAAGCACAGAAGCAGAAGTTTTTGCCTTCTTTGGCCCAGATGAAAACTGTGACTTGTTGGGTGAGTCTTTACGTTCATCTTAGACTTAGACGTTTTGCATCCATTGAGTAAGTTGTTGATACCATTACACATATTGGCCCTGTATGAAGGCTTTGACAGAACCTGACAATGGAAGTGATGCAAGTGCTCTACAAACAACTGCCACAAAGGTGCGACTGTCTCCTTCCCTTGTATTCAGTTGCTTGTATCTTTCACTTACCAACTTCTGCGGCTATCAGAATGTTTTTGTTTTGACTTGTCTCAATTGTCTATTTCATCAGGTTGAAGGAGGTTGGGTACTTACGGGACAAAAGCGTTGGATCGGTAACAGCACCTTTGCAGATCTGTTGATCATTCTTGCTAGGAATACGACAACGAACCAAGTGAACGGGTATGTCAGATTCTTGGTTTCTTAAATATCTCAAATTTGATATCTTAGTGTGGAGGTCGGTCCCAAAAACTGAAGTTAATAAGGTGGCTCTCTATGATTGTATGTCTTAGAGAATTAAGTTTTTATATGGACCGCACTCAATAACAAACTGGACGAATGTGTTAATACATGGCTCCTCATACTTTTCAGATAAGACTTTTTTTTCTTCGTTATAACATTATCAGCAACCGTCTTGCAGATTCATAGTCAAGAAAGATGCGCCTGGCTTAACGGTTACTAAGATCCCGAATAAAATAGGTTTACGTATAGTTCAAAATGGAGATATTCTATTACAAAATGTCTTTGTTCCTGATGAGGAGCGGTTACCTGGAGTAAACTCTTTTCAGGACACAAGCAAGGTACTGTTGTGATAACTCCACATGATCCAGAAATGCTCTTCAATATTTTATCACAAGCAAAATGTCACATCTTCTGATATTTAACTGTTTCTATACTTTACTTGAGTAGGTCCTGGCTGTCTCACGTGTAATGGTAGCCTGGCAACCAATTGGTATATCAATGGGAGTCTACGATATGTGTCACAGGTATTACCAGAGAAACAGCCAGATCTCAGTAGTAACAATAGTATGAGCTTTCATTTAGTTTCTTACAATAAACAATGTCACTGAATGTGTATTGTTGCAATTACAAAGGTATCTAAAGGAGAGGAAACAGTTTGGAGCACCGTTGGCTGCTTTCCAGTTAAACCAACAGAAGCTGGTGAAGATGCTGGGCAATATTCAAGCGATGTTTCTGATGGGTTGGCGCCTCTGCAAGCTATACGAGACGGGTCAGATGACTCCTGGTCAAGCCAGTTTAGGAAAGGTATAACAACAAATCCTATATACATTTGGCTTACAAACCATTCAAATTCCTCTTTGTGTATTATTTGATATACATTCACTGAGCTATTCTATTACCTTGAGTAAGTTGAAGAATCAAACATAGCTCAGTACTAATCATTTGTATAACCAATTATGTGGTATCCACCAGGCATGGATCTCATCGAAGGCAAGGGAAACTGCTTCGTTAGGCCGAGAATTACTCGGTGGGAATGGAATTGTAGGTGATTTTCTGGTGGCAAAGGTGAGCTAATCTTCATATTTGTTGATGAAAAATGATGAGAGTGAGTTTAAAGCTCTAAAATGTGGAAAAAAAAAAACTTGCAGGCCTTCTGTGACCTTGAACCTATTTATACATACGAAGGAACTTACGATATAAACACCTTAGTGACGGCGAGGGAAGTAACAGGGATCGCGAGCTTCAAACCTGCTGCTTCACGGAGCCGTAGCCGTCTTTAAGGTTGTGTCTTGTTTGTACTTGTTGTCTGTGACTGTCAGTTACTTTGGTAAATGTATTACGTGGAGAATAAAGTGCGCCAAATAAACTTGACCTCTAAAGCACATGTGCAAACCATTACTGCAATTAAGGATTCATGTTGTACCTGTTACGGTGTTTGGTAGTCCTTGAATAAGTGTCACTATGACATTTTTCACACAGATTAAAAAAATATATGAAATATGAAATATGTGTAAATTGTTATTAATTACATCTTTTTAACTAATAGTATTGTAGATAAATAAAATTATTTATAAAATCAATGCAGTTTACAATTAATTTTCAGCTGAAAGTAAATATAATTTGCATTGGAATTGTAAAGTGACACTTTTTATAAAACAAGAAAAAATTGTTAGAATAACACTTATTATAAAACAGAAGGAGTATAAATTATGTTTTTAAATGTCAGCTGAATGGATTTGACTATTACTTGGAACTGAACATTTTATTCATTAAATTTGATTCAATTTTTTATTCGATTCATAAAATTTGGATATTCATAAGCCTTGTTCAAAAACGCGGCCGCCTAACCGATTAATCGGCCGCGTAATCGTAAATCGCATGCTCACCGCGGCGAGTTAAACCAATTCGGTTGGATTCTACGTCAAACCGAGTTATGCATGCGTTGACCGTATTTTAACGCTAGGCGAGTGTGGAATTATAAAATCGGATGGAAAAAAAATCGTTTCATATTGATTTATTACAATTTGGCCCAATATTAAAGGCCCATTAATACTAAAAAAGTGAAACCTTTACTTATTTTCCCGACAATAAAATTTGTGATCTAATTGGTACGTATTTATAAATTTATAACTTTTAGTATCAATGATGTGTCTTTCATAAACATGTATTATTCAAAATTTTGGTATTATACGTATAAAATATAGTATTATACATATAAAAATATAAAAAATTCCTCCCCGCGTACTCCCTGATTTTTTTCCGATTTTCTAATAAATCGCTAGGCCCGTATGTGGCGCACTCGTAGCGCCTAGCGAGTTTCAGAACAAGGTTCGTAAGTCGTCGAAATCAAAGCAAATATTAAAACGTAATATCTGTTAGAAATGAAGCAAATCGAAAATACTATATTTAGAGCCAAATATCCGATTCGACATTATATAAAAATAGATGTATATCAACAAGTAAATATAGATTTTAATATGTATAAGTTTATGTTAACTTTATTTAAAATATGCCTATAAAATCTTTATAAAACGATAATTTTGTAAAATTTTGTGTGTTTATAAGAAAATTTGATTAATTTTAAAAATTATAGAACATAAAGTTTCATTATTTTTTATTTTATATTATGTAAAAGTATTTTTTTTAAAAATAAACATGTATAATTTTCTAGATTTACTTGCATTATACAAAATAAATGAGATATCCGTAAATATTTGCAGATTTCTAAAAAGATATCTGAATATCCGTATTTTTTAAAAACAAAACAAATAAAAAGTCAAATATCCATAAAATACGAATCAAATCATCTAAAATGATAGAGATATTCCATGTGCCATGTACTTAAAGCTCAAACTCTAAGATGCCAGCTCGCTCGTCCGCACTAATGGGCTTCCCATACTACATGGGCCTAAAATATACTATGTTATATATCCGTTTAAATTCAACACGACTACCCAACAAAATCACACCACGTGGCAGCATGGGAATCAAGGCCGTTAAAACCTGTGACGTAGACTCTTATCGCCGGTAACTTACAACCACTGATTTCCAGAAACAGCAAAGTCTCCAAAAAGCTCGTACCACTCCATCTCCGGCTTTACTGCCACCAGAGACGATTCATATGACTTCGATTCTGAACAGTGTCTCCTCCATCCTCGCCTCCAGAGTCAACGGAGTTCTCTCCCTCCGGAACCCCGATTCCGTCGAGTTCACTCGTCGACGTCACGGTTGGTCGAAGTCGGACTTCAAATCTTCAGGTACATTGCAAGGCTATGGATGCTGTGGACTCGTTTCTTCGATCTTATTATTACTGATTTTCTTACGTTTCGTAGGGCGGAGATTGATTGTGCGTGCGGCGGAGACTGATACTGATAAAGGTTTTTTGTAGCTCTTTTTTTTTTTAATTTTTTTCTTGAATTGTTTCGTTTAGGCTTAATGAGTTTGAATCTACACGGCAGTTAAATCTCAGGTACCGGAGAAAGCACCAGCCGGTGGTTCAAGCATTAACCAGCTTCTTGGTATCAAAGGAGCTGCTCAAGAGACTGTAATTTTCTTCTTCTCCTATTTTCTTTTATACATTTTTGGTTAAATCTTTCAAATAGTCTTTTTTCTCAAAAAAAGTTTTTTAGAAGAAAAAAATGATCCAAATATATATTTTTTATTTTGAAAATTTTAATATTTTTTTAATTTTAAAAATAACCTCCAAAACTCATCTTACAATTCTAAAACACTAATTTTATATTTCTAAAACACTAAGTTTATATTAGTTAAGCCAATAGATATAAATGTATATTTACACATTTTAATAAAATTTATTTTGGTTATTTTTTTTTTTAGAGTTTGTGAAAAAAAAAGAGACTATTCTAAGATATTTAGCTACATTTTTCTCCAGTGCATATGAAATTTAGGTTTCCATATATCACAATTAATAGAAATGAGAACAAAAAAATCATCATAGTTGCGCATAGTGATGTGGACTTGCATAGTGTTAGGTGTTTCCAAATTGAAGTTAACCTCAATGGAGTAGGTAACTATCAAAAAAAACATCACGTTTTAGGTAACAATTGTGTCAGATGCTGCTGCATATTTACTTAGTTTCTCATGTGTACAGAATAAATGGAAGATCCGTCTTCAGCTTACAAAGCCAGTCACGTGGCCTCCATTAGTCTGGGGAGTAGTATGTGGTGCTGCTGCTTCAGGTAACATATGAACCTCTTATAAGATGAATGCAACACTGTCTTTGAGTTTTTATGTTCTTATTCTCCCTTCATTTTTTTCTTCTGGCAGGGAACTTTCATTGGACTCCAGAGGATGTTGCTAAGTCGATTCTTTGCATGCTGATGTCTGGCCCATGTCTTACTGGCTATACTCAGGTCTGGATTCGGTAGAAGAAACTGAGTTGTTCTTATGCTAATACAACCTAACAAGTGTCGATTTTCAGACAATCAACGACTGGTATGATCGAGATATTGATGCAATTAATGAGCCGTATCGTCCAATTCCATCCGGAGCGGTATCAGAGCAAGAGGTACTGAAACAGAACATTTTCATCTTTTAAAAGATTTGTTGTTTGGTAATGATTTCTCATTCTTGTTTGCAACTCCTTAAATGCAGGTTATCACACAAGTCTGGGTACTGTTACTGGGAGGTCTTGGAATTGCTGGTACCTTAGATGTGTGGGTAAGTTGGTGGTTTTGATGTAACTAGTGCAGTTAAAAGGGCACTTCGGATTCAGAACTACTAAACCTTCTCTTTTCAGGCCGGGCATACCACTCCCACTTTGTTCTATCTTGCTTTGGGAGGATCCTTACTCTCTTATATATACTCTGCTCCACCTCTGAAGGTAAGTTCAACTGTTGTAGTGACAAAACATTCCGTGTCTTCTTCCTAATGGAATCAATACATGAAACGGATCTCTTTGTAGCTAAAACAAAATGGATGGGTTGGAAATTTTGCACTGGGAGCAAGCTATATCAGTTTACCATGGTAAGATAAATCGCACATCAATGTATACCGTGTTCTCATCTAACTGATTTGTTTTCATTTTTTGTGTTCAATTTGATTGATAGGTGGGCTGGACAAGCATTGTTTGGCACTCTTACACCGGACGTTGTCGTTCTAACACTCTTGTACAGCATAGCTGGGGTACTCTTCTTGCGACCTTTTATGATGTTTTTGTTGTCTTTAACTGCCTGATTTTGCTTCATGTACTTGTGTAATAATGCAGTTGGGAATAGCCATTGTTAATGACTTCAAAAGTGTTGAAGGAGACAGAGCAATGGGCCTTCAGTCTCTCCCTGTCGCTTTTGGCACGGAAGCTGCAAAATGGATATGCGTTGGTGCTATAGACGTTACTCAGCTTTCTGTTGCCGGTATGTAGAATTTATGTTCAGCTTTGGCTTCTATATGCTTGTTTTATCAACTAGATATTTACTACCGGTTAACTACACAAACCAATGAAGCTGAATGATTTTCTTTGGTTTTTGGGGACCGCACAGAAATGAGCTAATGAAGAGCATCTAGTTTTTATGTTTAATGTGTGTGTTTGGTGGGTTTTGATGTCATTATATTGTCATTTACATCACCTACTGTCTTTTTTTGACAGATTCTCCTTTCTAAATTTGATTGTTCCAAACGTAGAGCTTATAAGCTAACCCTGAGAGAGTATCTTATCATCACTAATAAATGTATTCTCTGGTTGCAGGATATCTATTAGCGTCTGGCAAACCTTATTACGCGTTGGCGCTACTTGCTTTGATCATTCCACAAATTGTGTTCCAGGTAAAGACATTACAGTGTTCATATCCAAACTTAGCTACATTCTTGTCACTCGTCTGATTATTACACACTCTTGTTGAAACTGCAGTTTAAATACTTTCTCAAGGACCCTGTCAAATACGACGTCAAGTACCAGGTAAGTCATTCTAGTGCGCATAGTAAATGAAACTGGGAGTCGTGACAATGGAGAGTTTGTCTTATTTTGAAAAATCTAAAGAAATTGAAAGCTGATAGGTCTCTATTAATGAGATACACTGCTTTGATTACAGGCTAGTGCACAGCCGTTCTTGGTGCTTGGCATATTCGTGACGGCATTAGCATCAAGTCACTGAAAGAGCGTATTCTAGTTGAGTTTTTGGCCACAAAAAGCAAATGTGCTATACTGGCGAACCATAACTTTTGGTTAAGTAAGTGGTGGCATCGACTGGTCTTAAGACATTGTAAAATATAATTGTATGTACCATCACTAGAAACAACTCATGTTGTATCAAGCTAGCTGAATCGGGTTAAAATGAGATCGCTATGTAAGTGATTCAGTGGAAGTGCGTTTCTTATGTTCCTTCTATGATTCGAGTTTTTCAACCTTCATGGTTGCGAGAAAAAAGAACTAATAATGTCTTGAGATATCTATAACAAAGTACGCTTAGTCTCGTTATTTTATGTCTGCTTTTATATGTTTTCTAGTGATTGTTTTTTTTTTGAATAATCCGGTGTATCCTGGCCCACCAAAATGGGACAAGACTAGCGGCGAATGTCCGTATCTGTCTACTTATCGGCCGGACTACGTCTCGGTCACCAAACACTAGGAAGCCTAGATATTAAATTTTAATCTTAATGGCCAGCAGAATTTAAAACTGGGTCCGTATTGGAGCCGAAGCTTCCTCAAAACTACGGAACCGTCCTTGGTTCGGTTAACAAGCAAAATTTATGTAAAATCTCAAACATTTGCATACTGGGGACAACAACTGTCACAGTTTCAGTAAATAGCAATGACTGAAACCACATTTCTCACCCACAACCGCATATCATTCAACATCAAAAGGTCCAAAACCTCATTCATAGTGGTGCCACTCTGCCATTAGTACAAGCCTTTACTCAGGTAGATTATATATCACACACAAGTAAATTGTTATAGTGGAGTTCATTTTTTTTACCAAACAAATGTGTAACGTTAGCATGCGTCTTTAGTGGGCCGGTGTCAAGAGTCAAAAGACAGCAACGCGAGGCCACAATTTAAAAACGTTTAAACAAAATAAAGGTTTAACCCAAAACGGCGTCGTTAAGAAGAGATGACACAACAAGTGTGCAGCCCTAGTGCTACTTGAGCCACCATCTTCATAGCTCTCTCACCAAATTGTTTATACCCAAATCGCATCTCTTTAAACCCTAAAACATTTATCGTTTTCCTGTTTCAATCCTCGAGAGTTGCCAGAGATGAGTTCAGACGATGAGAGAGACGAGAAGGAGCTTGATCTCACCTCCCCTGAAGTCGTCACCAAGTACAAGAGCGCCGCTGAGATCGTCAACAGTAATAACTCCCACACTCTCTCTTCTTTTCTTTACGCTTTAATGATTTTTATCAACTGGAAATTGCAGAGGCGTTGCAAGTGGTCTTAGCTGAATGCAAACCAAAAGCTAAGATTGTCGATATCTGCGAGAAAGGAGACGCCTTTATCAAAGAGTTAGTATTATTTTCATTTTTTTTTTTGCTCTGTATCAAGATCTCATTACTCATATGTGTTTGGTTTCTATGTAATAAAAAGGCAAGCAGGGAACATGTACAAGAACGTCAAGAAGAAGATTGATCGAGGTGTCGCTTTTCCGACATGTGTTTCCGTTAACAACACCGTTGGTCATTTCTCTCCGCTTTCCAGTGATGAGACTGTGTTGGAAGAAGGTGATATGGTCAAAATGTAAGTTTTTTTGTCTGTATGAGTAATGATAACACCTTTATAGATTAAATGTTTCTTGCGGTTTTATATCTGATGCTTCCTTTGCAGTGATATGGGATGTCATATTGATGGGTTCATTGCACTTGTTGCTCACACACATGTTATTCAAGAAGGACCCATTACTGGACGCAAAGCTGATGTTATTGCAGCTGCGAACACTGCCGCTGAAGTTGCCTTGAGGCTCGTACGTCCTGGGAAGAAGGTAAACAGTTATCTATATGGTGCTACTTTTACATGAATGTTGAAACTATAGGTTGTTTGGTTGGTTTTTGAATGATTGATAACGTTTTGCAAACCCCAGATGATGAACACTAATTTTTGGCTATGGATTATCATCCATATGATGCTTATTTGTCATAGTTACTCTGATGGGAACTTTTTTAATCCAACTTTGCTCCACAGATCTTACTGTTTTTGTTTTCTTTTGTCACTCTTGTGTTTGTGGAAGAAGATATTGGTTTTGCTGAGTCTGGATAGTTTTCTCATTTACGTTTCCCCAATGATGAATATTCACTTAGAATGCTATGGATTCACATCCACATGAGGCTCTTATCCATTCCTACAACGTACTAGAAGCATGACAGTTGAATTGTTTTGTTTTTCCTCTTTGTGGCAGAACCATGCTGTCACTGAAGCTATCCAAAAGGTGGCTGAAGCTTATGACTGCAAAATTGTGGAAGGGGTTATTTCCCATCAGATGAAACAGAATGTGATAGATGGAAGCAAGAGTTTCCTAAGTGTTTCCACTCCAGAAACAAGGGTTGATGATGCTGAGTTTGAAGAGAATGAAGTCTATGCAATAGATATTGTGGCAAGCACTGGTGATGGCAAGGTAAATTGCTTTTTGATTATTAATCTTGATGACCATTTGCAGAGTTCTTCATCTTTCATCGTTCTCATACTCTTTATCTTTGCAGCCGAAGCTTTTAGATGAGAAACAAACAACTATTTACAGGAAAGATGAAAGTATTTACTATCAGTTGAAGATGAAGGCCTCCAGATTCATAATCAGCGAGATTAAAGAAAAGTTCCCCCATATGCCATTCACTGCAAGGTGTCTTTTTTACCTTGTTAAGCAGTTTATATTTTTTAATATTGTCTGCACCTATTAATGTTCCTTGAAAATATGTTCAATACAGGTCACTTGAGGAGAAAAGGGCACGTCTTGGACTTGTGGAGTGTGTGAACCATGGTCATTTGCAGCCATATCCTGTTCTCTACGAGAAGCCTGGTAAGGATGACTAAGTTTCTTTGCTCTAAATACTTTTTGATGAATCAGTGACTCATGTTATTTTTGATTTTTTTTTCAACAGGTGATTTTGTTGCCCAGATTAAATTCACAGTCTTGCTGATGCCAAATGGATCAGATAGGATCACTTCACATACACTTCAAGAGCTTCAACCTACGAAGACCATCGAAGACCCTGAGATCAAAGGATGGTTAGCCTTGGGTATCAAGAAGAAGAAGGGTGGTGGAAAGAAGAAGAAAGGTATGAAATTAAAAGCATAAATTTGCAGACTCAATGCAATCTACATTACTTGTTGATGTCTGAGAAAAAAAAAGATCCATGTTGGCTTATGATTGTGTGTTTTTGCAGCAGCCAAGAAGGCAGGAGAAAAAGGGGAGGCTTCAAATGAGTCTGAGCCGATGGAAGCAAGTAGCAATGCTCAAGAATGAGAGAGATGTTTTTCTCTTTTGTCTCTTTTAAAGAAGTTTTGGAACTTTCAGGTCTTTGTAATGTTTGGGTTTGAGAGTTTCTTTTAGAAAAAAAAAAGAACAGTAAAGATCAATTTGTGTCTTCTTGCACAGACCCATTGTCTGAATGTTCATCATCGTTGTTCTTGTCGACTTAGGTCATGAACGTGTTGAATCAAAACTCGGTAGGGCTTTCAAATATAGTGTTGCGTAGTTAACAAGGCAGCCTACCTATCTTACGCAGAAGATTGAATTCGTTTCAGTGTACGTTACCAACAAATGACCCAGCTTCAAATTAGTATTTGATCTGATTACATAGGCTTGATTGATGTTTTAAAATAGTGGATAATGATTTAAAAATTGTTTTTTTATCCTTAAAATATTAATTATAAATTATTTAACCAATTACAAAATAAATTAAAATAAATTATTGGTTATACATTTTTATTAAAGTTAAAAATTACATTAAAATATAAAAGTATCATATATTTTGAAACATAAAAAGTTTTGAAACGTAAAAACTTCATTACACATCGTTAATTTGAAATGGAAAGAGTATCAAATAGTGGTGAAAATAAGATGTAACAATATAAAAATCATATGGTTAACCCTTTAAACAAAACAGACGTTTTGTGAAGAAATAATATGGTTAACCCTCTAAACAGTTGAGAGGGTTTCGTGCGTTGTCAGTGGGCGACTTGTGGCTACTTTCTTCCCCATAAACCTCTCGCACTTTCTGGGAATCTGATTCCCACGAGAACATGGCGGCTAGATTCATGCTCCGTCGTAGTTCTCAGATCCTCCGATCTATCCAAAACCATCCCCAAATCTCACCACCACTCATCGAATCTCCTAAACCGATTCTCCATCCCTTAACCACCGCCTCACCAGATCTCTCTTCCCTCACACTCCTCCGATCTCTCTCCACCCTCCGCCGCGGCCCAACCCGTCCCAAGAAGATCGACATAGGAGCCAAAGCGCGTCAGATGCAGAACCGCCGCCTCTGGACCTACGCGCTAACCTTCAGCTGCATCGCGGGCTTCGTCGTCATCGTCCTCAACCAGTTCCAAGACCAGCTCGTCTTCTACCTAACCCCATCCGACGCCATGGAGAAGTTCGCTGAGAATCCGACGAAGAACAAGTTTCGTCTCGGAGGCCTTGTTCTCGAAGGCAGCGTCGCGCAGCCCGCGGCGTCTCAGGAGATGGAGTTCGTGATCACCGATCTCATAACCGATATTTTGGTTAGGTACAAAGGCTCGTTGCCTGATTTGTTCAGGGAAGGTCACTCTGTTGTGGTTGAAGGTTTTATTAAACCGTTTAGTGATGAGGTGAGGAAAGAAGTGTCGACGAAGCCTGTTTCGGCGAAGGCGAGAGGGATTGATTGTTTCTTCTCGGCGACGGAGGTTTTGGCTAAGCATGATGAGAAGTATATGCCTCAGGAGGTGGCCGCGGCCATTGAGAAGAATAAGAAGATTATTGAAGCCAATCAAGAAGCTGCTAAAGTTGCTTCTTAGTGTTTGCATTGTGGTGGGTATTGTTGATCTTTTCGATATATAATTGATTATAGTTTCTGGGGAAATCAGGAATGTTTTTGTTCCTGGAAAACATTGATTTGAGTTTTTTTGAGAGTTAGGAGGAGAAAGGAGAAAGGAGATGACACTAAACTAAAGCTTTGTTTGATCCCACAAGGCTTAAGCTAATCTGTTTTCTTGTTATGTTATATCGATCTAATAAAGAGAACACGGGGTCTAATTTTCTTGCTTGGCTCCTCGTGTTTTTGGATGTGTTGTTTTCAGACACAGATTAGATGCATCTAGTGAACTAGTATCAATAGTTGTGAACTTGTTGCTAAAGTAGACGCTTGTGTGACCTTGTTGTTATCAAGACTAGGTGCTATAGACAAGTGTTGGGACACACATACCTTCTCCGTTTTGTTAAAATTGGACAGTTATGGTCGAGGTTGTTGTTATGCGGTCCTTTTTCAAGTGTGTACTTTTGAATCAACCAGGTGACTCTTTTGCCTCTCAGAGTTTCATTTTATAATCTTTTAGCCTTAGTATTATCTGGGATTGGCTTCTGTCTTGGCATTTCCCCTCTTGGGCGTGGTATCAATTGTTACTCAAAATTGCATAAACTCTTGTGGATTGTCATATGATGCAAGTCATAGAAACAGACTATCGAATGGGATCAAAACCATTTTTGGTTATGGTCGCTTCCGTTTTCAACTTCCATCAGCTCCATAACGTCCGAGTGATACTATTTGTGCTTGACCCATCTTAAAAATTTGCGGGACAAATGTTTATGTTCGGTTACAGGACAAGTCCTTTTTCAGTTGCTTCTCTCCATATGTATTGTGGTGGTTATGCCGGGCCAGCACAGTCCTGTCTAGGGCTCTGGTAGCCACTCCTTTTGCTTCATTTTAAATCAACCAACAACCAGTTTTAGTGTACGACCAATATTCCGACCGTCCCGTTTCGTCTGGTCCGGTTTACTACATCTAGAACCGGTTTTTAGTTGTGGTCCAAATTTCGATCAAAAAAAAAAGTTGAAAAAACCCCAGTCTATCTGGAGAATTTGTATGACATGAGAAGGAAGAGGTGAATATTTCAATACAGTGCTCGAAAACCCTAATCTCGACCTCGAAAGGGGTTTTATCCCATTCTACTTACTCCGACAACGATGATGCATAATAACTCACCCGACGATTCCGAATGGGAAGTGAGACCTGGTGGTATGCTCGTCCAACGAAGAGACGATGCATCCTCTTCCTCCTCTGACCCACAACCTCTCCACGATCCCAACTCTGCTTCCTCCGTTTTTGCTCAGACCATCAGAATCACCGTTTCCCACGGCTCCTCGAATCACGATCTTCATGTCTCTGCCCACGCCACTTTCGGTAAAGTTATCTCCTTTAGCATTTTCACGAGACTACTTCCTTGCGTTGTGTTAATGTGATTGAAAGTTGAGACCTTTAGACTCGGATGTGGTTAAACAGGGGATGTGAAGAAAGCCCTTGTCCAGAAAATCGGATTAGAGGCTAGTGATCTGAAGATCTTGTTCAGGGGTGTTGAGAAAGATGATGCTGAGCTATTACAAGCTTCTGGTGTTAAAGATGGGTCTAAGGTTGTCCTTGTGGAGGAACCTAATAAGAGAGTTGAACAAGTTGAACAGCCTCCATTGATGACTGAAGAGATGGCTAAGGCTGTTGCCGCAGTTAAAGCTGTCTCAGGAGAGATCGATAAGCTCTCGGATAAGGTGAGTTTTTTTAGAGCTCCAATCTTTTTTTTTTGGTTTGTTATTGTAGGAAAAGGTGAATGAATGATTGTGGTTTGGAGAACATTAGGTTGTTGCTCTAGAAGTTTCTGTTAATGGAGGAACTAAAGTTGCGGTGGAGGAGTTTGACATGACTGCAGAGCTTCTCATGAGGCAGTTGCTCAAATTGGATGGCATAGAGGCAGAAGGGGAAGCTAGAGTACAGCGAAAGGCAGAGGTCAGTTTTATATCTCTTATGTGTTTTATCTTTGTGCATCATCTCAGTACTTGTGAGTTATGAGGCTTTGGGATGAGTTGCAGTGATCTAAATGTAGACTTTGGTAGATTTGCATTTGGATTCCATTTTTGGTTATTGGATTTATCATTCGGAGATTCCTTAAGATTTGAGACGTGCGTGTTGTTACTCCGCTGAATCATTTGAGATGTTTCTTCTTTCTATCCACAGAGAAGGGGATATAGATTTGATGTGGAGGTTTGTGGTGCAGGTACGTAGGGTGCAAAAGTTGCAGGAGGCTGTGGATACGTTGAAGGGAAGATGTTCAAACCCGTTTGTGGATCAGACCAAAGCAGCAGCTGTAAGCACTGAGTGGGAAACATTCGGAAACGGTGTTGGAAGCTTGAACCCTCCTCCTCCAGCTTCTCCTTCTGCCAATGTAACTCAAGATTGGGAGAAATTTGACTGACCATTTTATTATTGTTACGTAGCCCAAAAAAAAATAAAGAAAAATTATCTTGTTCCTTTTTGTTACTGTTGTTAAATGAGAAAATGTTTAGAAATATTATTGGTTTTATCTTTAGACCATTTCAAACTCATCTCTGATTTTTCTTTTATAATATAGAAACTCTAGTTGACAAAAAATAAATAGAAACTCTAAAATGAAATAAATTTTTGTTCTAATATGGTTATTTGGGGTAGATAAATGCTATATTTTGCATATGATAGGAGAATAATATTTGTATCTTTTAATTTAGAAATATAATATAGCATTATTTTTTGACCAAAAAAGTATAGCATTATTTTATATTTAAAAATATAGAATTTCTATAGAAAACACATTGACATAAAACATAATTCTATTTTGATTTTTTTTATTATTAAAAAATATAAAGATGAACTGGAAATGAGTTTATATGAATTTTTGCGTATCTGAATCTAAATACATGTACGCCTGCAAGGTTTGTATAAAGTTCAGGTTTAGATTTTACATTGTCTGATTGTCTTCCCAATGCACTTAACTTTCATTGTGAAAATTTAATTATGATCAAATCACTTATATAATCTAACTCATTTTTTATGTAAGGGTGTGTCAAAAATGTAAACGAGTATTCACTACTGACTATTGAGTGATTGGGTTTAACCCATTTGAATACTTGATGGACCAATAGTTAAATAAATCGATTCATTCATCATCAAATGAATTCCAACCAGAGAATCCATACAACACCACAACAATAAAAGGTGGGGCATGCAAAAATAGATAAGTGATCTTTGGTGGTGACTGGTGATAAACTGATAATGTACAAAAAAAATGTGTAAATAGTACGATCCGTGCTTTTTTTTTTGGATGAAAGGTTCCCTCTTCAACTAAAACGACATTGTGAGCTGTCTCACCCACATGACCTTACGTGTGTTTCTTCATTCTCATCTCAATTATAGATGTTCCAAGGGAATTATATTTATGTATATAATATTATTTATTCTTATGATCAAACCAGCAGTATCAGACTTAATCATAATTGCAGATTTCAATTACGCTTACCTCCTTAATCATTAAACTTATAAGCACAAATTAACAGTAAAACGTGTTGACATGACTTCGCCGCTTGCTCAATGTGGTTGGCATAATCTATTTGCCGGCTATCTAACAGCACATATAATAAATTCCTTTTTATTTATATGTTCTGTCATAATTTTATTTTAAAATACTCTATGATAGTTCTTTCTACATTTTGATCTGTGATTATATAATTGGTTTATGTTCAAAAAGAATATAGATATAATTGGCTTTGAAAAAAGACAGCAAACCATATGGCTTTGTTTTGTGGACACGTACAGGTATGTGGTAGCGTCAAACAAATGAACACTGGGGATAAAAGTCTAGATTATGAATGAATACATATTGATAACAAGGAATCTCTGCGGATAAATTGTTTTTTTTTTTTGACTGAAGATAAATTGTTATATGGAAGATACTGACATATTTATTATGGCTCTTTTTCAAGAATTTAATACAGGTATGGCAGACTAGTAGCGAAACTACAAGTATTTTTTGTTTAAAACATTCTCGAAACTACAAGTATTATGTGATAGAAAAATGAAAAAAAAAACTATGCAACGAAGCCTTTTAAAAAAAAAAAAATACTATGCAACGAATTATAGTTTTAACTGATTTTAACCGATTAACTGATCTATGGATTTATTTGTTTTATTTGTTGGAGAATCAAAATAATTCCTGGCATTTTTCTACAATTTTAATTTGTTGGTAAAATATCCTGCAAATAAATTACTAAGAGATAAAGACCGATTTTAAAAAAAAATTGTCCACAAAATAGCACTCAAAAAAAAAAAATAACCAAAATATTTTTTTTTGAAAAGTATAAATATATATTTATATCCCTTAAGTTAATTAATTTAAACTTAGGGTTTAGAGTTATCAGGTTGAGTTTTGGAGGTGAAGTTCATAAAAATAAAAAATTAAAAATATTTAAATATTTAAAATAAAAAAGTATATTTTAATCTTTTTTTTTGAGTGTTATTTTTGTAACAAAAATTTTAAAAAATTTATTTTAGAAATTTGTCCATAAACTAATCAAAGTAAATATTTTAGTATTTTAACTTTTTGGAGAAGTAAAAAGCGCAGTGAAATATAGGAAAGAAATAAAGAAAAACGGCGGTGGATAAGGTCTATATTAATCTAATATTTAAATTTAATAAAGTAACCAATTACTTTCACAAAAAGTTAACAAGAGGACAAAAGTTAAAAAAGGTGCCACAAATTAAAATTTAGAACTCATGACGACTATCTCTAAAACGAAGGGTTAAAAAAAAAAAGAATAAACCAACAGAGAGAGAGAAGAAGAAGAAGAAGAAGAAGAAGAGAGCTAAACGATCGAACGGAGAAGGAAGATTCTTCCTCCAATTACACATCTCTATTTTTACGGAATAATTCTTAATTTTAGTTTGAACAAACCCCAAAAAAAAACGAAACTTAACACTGCAAAAGAAAAAAAACACCATCTCCGAGAAGAAGAAGAAGAAGATGCAAAGCGAGCTTCGTTAAAGTTTTCATCTTTCGTGAAAATTAGTGATGACGAGAGGAAGAAAATAAATTAATCTTCTTTATTCCCCTTTTTTCCGATTAGAGGTTTTCACGGACTTGGGCTCCGTGATCCAATCGTAAATCTCAGATTTTTATCTTTAATTATTGTTGTTTTGATCGGATCTTGGAAAATTTTAGGGTTATGAAATCGAAAGTGTGTTCATTTCGATCTGGGTTTCCGCTGAATTGAAGAGATGCAGCACAATCTATTCACCACAATGCGAAGTTTGAATCTTGCAGAAGGTTGTAAAGGCACCCACCAAGTCTACGCAGCTCCTCCACAACCTGGTAATAACAACGTTGCCTCCTCCGGCGACAAGTTCCTCCAACACCTCCAAGACCACCTCCGCGTCAACTCTATCCGATCCAAATCTATCCGAACCTACCCTCAAGCAAACGTCGTCGTTTCCCCTGACTCCCTCCTCCCTTTCGGCCTCCCCTTGACGGATCTCCTCGAGCCTCAGATCGATCCTTGTTTGAAATTCCCCGACTTGGTGAATAAGATGGCTGAGCTCTACCGCGTGATCGATATCTGCGACCAGTCGGAGAAATCCGGAGCTTACTTGGAGCAATGCGCTATCTTCCGAGGCTTATCGGATCCGAAGCTTTTCCGGCGGAGTCTCCGGTCGTCTCGGCAGCACGCGGTGGACGTTCACTCGAAGGTTGTGTTGTCGTCGTGGCTTAGATTCGAGAGGAGGGAGGATGAGCTTATTGGAACAACCTCTATGGATTGCTCCGGGAGAATCTTGGAGTGTCCTAAAGCAACTCTTGTTTCCGGGTATGACCCGGAAACTATATACGATCCATGTCTTTGCTCCGGAGCAGCTTCAGTGAACGATGTTCAAGAATGTTCCACTTCTGAGGAGGCGTTAGACTACGACATGTCCTTCTGTATAGGCGACGAGGAGGTTCGTTGCGTGAGGTACAAGATTGCGTCTTTGTCGAGACCTTTCAAGGCGATGTTGTACGGAGGGTTTAATGAAATGAAGCGAGGGACGATCAACTTCACGCACAATGGTATCTCTGTGGAAGGGATGAGAGCTGCTGAGATATTCAGCAGGACTAGTAAGTTAAGTAACTTCCCTCCTCATGTAGTCTTGGAGCTGCTGAAGCTAGCGAATAGGTTCTGCTGCGATGAGATGAAATCAGCTTGCGATGAACATTTGGCACGTCTTGTTAGTACTTTGGACGAGGCGATGTTGTTGATTGAGTATGGTTTAGAAGAAGCTGCGTACCTTCTTGTGGCAGCTTGTCTCCAGGTTTTCCTCAGGGAATTGCCGAGCTCTATGCATAATCCTAACGTTATAAAGATCTTTTGCAGTGTTGAAGGACGGGAGAGATTGGCCTCTCTTGGACACGCTTCTTTTAAGTTGTACTTTTTCTTAAGTCAGATTGCTATGGAAGATGACATGAAGTCTAATACCACTGTAATGATTTTGGAACGTTTGGTTGAATGTGCGGTGGAGAATTGGGAGAAACAGCTTGCGTGTCACCAGTTAGGTGTGGTGATGCTGGAGAGGAAAGAGTATAAGGATGCTCAGAGATGGTTTAACTCAGCGGTTGAGGCTGGTCATGTTTACTCACTAGTGGGCGTGGCTAGGTCTAAGTTCAAACGTGACCATAGATACTCGGCTTATAAGATCATCAACTCGCTCATGTCGGATAACATAGCTACTGGGTGGATGCACCAGGAGAGGTCCTTGTATTGCACTGGTAAAGAAAAGCTGCTTGATTTGGATACAGCTACCGAGTTAGACCCGACTTTGACATTCCCTTACAAGTTCAGGGCAGTTGCATTGGTGGAGGAGAACCAGTTTGCTGCTGCCATCTCGGAACTGAACAAGATTCTTGGATTCAAGGCCTCCCCTGACTGTCTGGAGATGAGGGCTTGGATATCTATAGGTAATGAGGATTACGAGGGTGCTTTGAAAGATATTCGAGCTCTTTTGACATTGGAACCAAACTTTATGATGTTTAATGGGAAAATCCATGCTGATCATATGGTGGAGCTGCTCCGTCCGCTGGGTCAGCAGCGGAGCCAGGCTGACTGCTGGATGCAGCTGTTTGATCATTGGTCTACTGTGGATGATATTGGATCTCTAGCAGTTGTTCATGATATGCTTGCAAATGATCCAGGGAATAGTCTTTTACGTTTCAGACAGTCTCTTCTTCTGCTACGGTATATAACCTTTCTCATTGTATCTTTACGTTTCATGTTGTGTCAGAGCCTTATTGATTTTAACATATGATGTTTTCATACGGACAGGCTAAATTGTCAAAAGGCAGCAATGCGTTGTCTAAGGCTGGCTCGAAACCATTCAAAGTTGAAGCATGAGAGACTTGTGTATGAAGGATGGATATTGTATGATACAGGCCACCGCGAGGAAGCTCTGGCCAAGGCTGAGGAGTCTATTTCCACGCAAAGATCTTTCGAAGCGTTTTTCCTCAAAGCTTATGCTCTTGCAGACTCCACACTCGATCCAAAGTCCGCAGAGTACGTTATCCAGCTCCTTGAAGAAGCACTTCGTTGCCCCTCAGATGCTCTCCGTAAGGGACAAGTAAGTAAAACACGTTCAACGCTTTTCATCAAGCATTTGATTTCTCATTTCTTTCTCTGATTTGTTTACTTGGTTGGATCTTCAGGCTGCTATAGTTTCAGAATCCAAGTTTTAGGTATATGAATGATTCAGTATCATGAACTTTTCTTTGTTGCATTTGTTTTTCAGGCTTTGAACAATCTAGGGAGCGTGTATGTGGATTGCGAGAAGCTGGATCTTGCAGGTGATTGCTATACGAACGCACTCAACATCAAGCACACAAGAGCACACCAAGGTCTTGCTCGTGTTTATCATCTGAAAAATCAACGTAAAGCTGCTTATGATGAGATGACAAAGCTAATAGAGAAAGCTCAGAACAATGCCTCGGCATATGAGAAGCGCTCTGAATATTGTGACCGTGAGATGGCACAGAGCGACCTTAGCCTAGCAACACAACTAGACCCTCTCCGAACCTATCCTTACAGATACAGAGCTGCAGGTACGCTACTAACAATTTTGCAGTGCCGGAACTGAAACTTCTGTTAAACTAGAATGATATGGCAGTTTATCTGATGGCTTTGTTTAATGTGTTAACGAACTCTTCTTGGTTGCAGTTCTTATGGATGACCACAAAGAAAATGAAGCCATAGAGGAGCTTTCGAAGGCGATATCTTTTAAACCAGATCTGCAGCTGTTACATCTACGGGCAGCGTTCTATGATTCAATGGGAGAAGGAGCATCTGCCATCAAAGATTGTGAAGCAGCATTGTGTATTGATCCAGGTCATACAGATACACTCGAGCTCTACCAAAAAGCTCGTGAAGCAAATGCTACAGACCAAAAGTAGAACAAAACTATCACTTTGTCTGGTCCTCCCCTCCTGGTATGCTTCTACACTGTTTCATTTCCTTCTGCAAACAGAAACTGAGCTATCAACAAGGTTTGGTTTGAATGAACACAAGAACAAACACACACACAAAAAAGCAAAGCATAGCCATGTAAATAGAAACTTTTATACTATTTTTTTTCCTTTAATTTTTGGTTACTGGGGGTGTGAGGATACTATAGTAGTGCAGAGAGTGGTTCTTGCTGCTACAGGTAAAACGTTTTCTGGCCAAAGAAGAGAACCATGAAGAAGAACTTACCTCTGGTGAAATTGGACTTCTTTCTTCTGTCCTGTTTCTGAGATATGTTATTGCTTCCTTCTTTGATTTTTATTTTGTTTTTACTGGATTTATGTAATTGTATCTGTAACTTTCTCTACTTTTTTCTTTTACATATTTCTTGTATTGATTCTCAAAGCCTCCAGGATGTGTTTTTTTTTTATCCTTTTGAAACAGGAAAACAAAGTGACTATTCATTCAATATACATTTCAACATTATACAAGATTATTTCCTTGGTTTGAATCCTCCTTAGTTCTAGTTTTAGCTTTTTTTGTGTGTGTTTAAAAGCTCCTGTTTAGTTTCATGGTAGATTTGATAACCACATGGTTGGAGTCAGTGACTTAACTTTCTCAACCTCTGAGCTTTCTCGCTTGTGAACACAATAAAGAGGCCACAAATATCGGTTTTGCACACACGAGAAAGCTTCAAAACTTATAACAACTTCACATTAAATCTCAACTTTCAGCTAACAAATTAAAACAAAAAAAATCTCCATAGAGACACACATAGTCTTGTTGGAATTGCAACTAAGAAACATCTTTGCCCACCACCAATGATATTGTTCCTTACGGTTGGAGAAATGATGGATATGAACCGATCTCGGAGGCTAAACTTCAATGCTCCCTTCTTGTCTACTAAACGCCATGATGTTAACCAAGAGAAGCTTCCAGGGCAGTGTCCTGAAGCCTCTGTTCCGTTTTGTTGGGAAACCACTCCTGGAATGCCCAAGAACTTGTCTCACTTGAAACATGATCCTGAATCCGAGACACCACGTCTGAAACTTCCTCCTGGAAGATTGAAGGTTTGTTATTCTCTAGACCTTATAAGCTTTTCATGTTTCAACTCTATATATATCAAATGGTTATGAGACTTGTTATCCCTTATAGATGCACGTTGATGGTGAAAACAATGATTATGATGGTGCTAGTGAAGGTCTAACACCAGCTAGATTGTTGCGTTTGAAGAAACTCAACAATCATGAACATTTCCATCAAAGGGACCGAGACACGGTCGATGTCTTGTCCCTCACGCAAGCTATAGATATGGTCGAACAACCAAAAGATAGCCTTACGGAATCGGATGATGGAACCAGCGGAGGAGGTGACTCAAACGGCTACTTAACTATGGAGAGCACCGAGCGGAGCGAAGACATGTCACCGAGCTACATAATAGAGAGGTTTCTGCCTGATGCAGCGGCTCTAGCGGCCGTGACATCAGCAGCAAGCCAAAGGAGGAGGAATAAACTCTCTTATTTGAGTACAACGGTGAGGCAATCTTGTTTCTCACCAAAGGCGTGTGGGTTGCATGTGTTGCTTCCTTGGAGCACTAAGTATAGGATTTGTGGCGTCAAAGATACATTTTCTCCCTCTTCCCAAGTTAACTTGCAATCCAAGTTTATTACAAAAGATAACTAGTTTGAAGCAAAGTTCTTGTTGTTGAAGACTTATATTGTTGTGACACAGTGTGTTATGGTTAATAACACTGAACAAAAACATTATGTACAAAAATAAGGCTTTGTTTAGCCAAAATTGATGGATCTAGATTTAGAACAATTATGTATTACTATTTATAAATAATCAAAGTTAAACTTTTAAAGTTTTTTCGAAAAAGGAAGTTATATAAATATTTGATGCTTTCCTGAAATAGGCTTACAGTTTCGTTAAGGTTGATTTGATTGGTTGTTTTTGTTTTGTTTTGTAAAAGTTGAATGATTCGGTAAGACTGAGACGTGCACCTATCCAAAGATATCTAAAAGACTAAACAAATCTCGTTATTGTGAAGCATATACCAACGGCTATAAAGCCATTTCGACAGTTTTAGAGAGTCCATGGACTGTACGGCCCGTTTGGTTGCCTAGATAATAATCACTCCAATCTCACAATTCTATTCAACGTTCAGACAGACAACAACACAACAGAAAGAAGATCCTTAAGGTCAAATCTTGATACTTTTAGCCACACACACTATAGAGTTATGTTTATACACAAATCATTCAGACAAACGAACACTTTCAATGCCATTCTTAACATGTTATTATAAGTATAATACAATCATAATAGAGGTAGTACCGTTGTAGAGATGATTATTTACACAAATGCAAGGAAACATTTACGGAATGGAGTGTCCCTGTGTGTCTAAATCCGTACATTTAGACAGTTCACAAAGTAGTCTGCAAAAGATCCGTATGAATAACAATACATAACAGTTGTTGTTTCTGCAACCATCTTTTTAACATTCAAGAATCGGCCGAACCGGGCTGCGTTAGAACCGTTTTCTCGCCAGGACATGCGCGTAAGAGTGTGCAGACGTCATTTTTAACTAGGAAATCGTTTGCATTTACCAGGATCAGAGGTCCATACTCGAACACCAACCTCTTGCACTGTATGTAATAACATAGACACAACATGATAAAAATGAGAAGAACACCAACCAAAGAGACAAAAGGAAACACGTCTAGGCAGGGTTATAATTAACTCTAACCTTCCTCTCGTAGTTCTTGAATGATTTGCATCCCTTGAGAAGTAGCTCAACTATATCCAACTGGATAATCAAAGAGTATATCAACTATGATGAGTCTATGACACATAAATTGTACATCTGTAGTTACTACTAACCTGTGTGTCGGGATCTTGGAGTTTGATGAGAATCTCTGAAACAGTCTTGTGGCATACACCGCAAGTATCCTGACGGGCTTCTTCAACAAGAGCAGCCACTTTGTCACAAAGATTCATCCTCTTGCAGAAATCTTCAGGCTGAAACGACTCAAGTTGTATGAAGAATAGAGGGACATAGTAGTCTACCAAAGTTTTGCACTGCATCAACACAGCTATTATGATAAACACACAGAAGAAACAGAGAGAGTCTGAGGCAAAAAAACAAATGCAAAAGATCATTAAACCTGCTGCGCAAAACCGCGCATATGGGAACACCGATCATGAAGATCCTCGATTATCTGTGCTTGTGTTTGGTTTTTCTCAAGGTAGGTGATAGCAACGTTGACATACTCCTCACAGAGAGTGCAAACCTTTTCGTTCTTTGAAACTTCCTCTGCACATAAGTCATGCATCAATCAGACAGGTAGCTATGTGTGTTTTTACTGGAGAATTTGTCTTGATAGATTCATACCTGAGACTGGGGAAGAGTGAAGGAAAGATCTAGCGTCAGAGAGCAAGGTCAACCCCAGTAAGATAATAACCAACGTTCCAGCTTTTGGTCCCATTTTTATTCCTGGTCAAGAAGATCAGATGGTTATAAAAAGATTCAACTCATGACTCTTCTACCTGAGATTCTCTGAGCCAAGAAGGTTATAGGATTCAAACAGGATTAGGAAGATGGTTATACCTTTTTTCAAGAAAACCGAACAACCAGGCTTGGGAGAAGAAGAAGGTTTCAATCACTAGCAAATCTGGTCGTTTTGCGTATTGAATGTTGGAAGGTCAAATAATTGAGAGAGGTTCTCTCTAACCACAAGCAATCATCACGTTGTTGCTATTATATTCTAATATTTAATTCCGACAAACTATTGTTTACTTCTTTTAGGCTTTATCTACTAGGCAATGTCTGCATCATGAGTTAACGTTGGCTGCCTAAAATCCCCGAGAAATATAATCACCTTATCTATTCCCTCTCAACTATCAAGTTCATGATAAATCCACCTAAACTTATGATTTTTCTTTAGATTTCTCCCTGATGTTTTTATTACCCTCTCTAATTCAATTTCAAAATCGAAACTAAAGAGAAATTAACTGCGTAATGTAATTAGCGATTACCCATTAGGAAATAACCTGACATAAACCATTGGTCAATCGCTAATGGGTAATCGCTAATTACATAATGTAATTAATTTCTCTTTACTCTCGATTTTGAAATTGAATTAGAGATGAGGGAATAAAAACTTTAAGGGGAGATTTAAAGAGAAATCATAAGTTTGGGTGGATTTGTCATGAGTTTGGTAGTTGAGGAAAGGAATAGATAGGGTGATTATATTTCCAGGAGATTTTAGGCTACATATTAGTTAATATTCTTTTTATTTCTTAATAAATGAAGTTTTGGCTTACTGCACAAAGATTAAAAAAATTTACATTTATCTAAAAAGTATTTTTAAAAATATAATTTTAAAATCATTATACCAATTATAAAAAAGACTATTAAATTTTATTGGTTAAACAATTTCCAATAAAAGTAAAGTTAATCTTAAAACCTTAAAATCTTAAAACATCATCTATTTTGAAACAACATAACCCATTTAAAACATCATGTAAAAAGAAACAGTATGTGTTATGTATTTAATAACATAACCGTATTTTTTATTGTTGAAAAAGTAGACCGAACACTGAAATTCGACAATTTGATATTGAAAATCGATCCAAATGAAAAATAAAACTGACCAAAAAACAAATTAAACCAATTAAACTTGGAAAAAAACTGGTTTTTAATACTATGTTATCAGATTTTAACATCTACTCTACTTTTTTCAGAGACATAATAAAAAATTTGATAGTCTATATACTTAGATAAACTTGAGAATCATCTTTCCAAAACACAAATCACACACCACATTTTACTATTGTAGAATAATAAAACAGTTACATAAAGAAAAACAATGGAAACCCAATTTCCTTAACACAATAAGACACAAACACATAACAACTCCTAAGATAAGAGATTTGGCTAATTTTCAGTTCAGTCATTCACACTCACTTCATCAGTTTAAGTTCAAAGCTATCTTCTTCTTCTTCTTGCTCTTGCACTCTTTGTTCAACATCACAGATAACTTAGCCAATCCGAACCTCTTCCTCTTCCCATTAACCTTTTTTTCCTTTTCTTTAATGTTAGTCTTTCCAAGAATCTGACCCAACGACACTCTCCCATTCATCATCATCGCTGACTCATCCGCAAGAAGTAGCTTCCTGCTCAGTATCTGCCCTATCGACATCGTTGGTTTCAACACAGCAACTGAAGATGATGATGATGATGATGTTCGGCCCCCATTCATCATCATATTCAGACCGTTTACATCCATTAGAACCGTCTCTCTCCTGTTCTTGTACTTAGCCTTGTAAGATGTTGATGATCTCCTCCTATGTTCTGACCACTGCCATTGTGTCTCTTCTCCTTCCATCTTCGCGCTATTCACTCTCTCCAAACCTTCCTCGATCGTCCTCCTGCTGCTTCTGATCTCTTCAGCTGTCTCTTCTATCTTCTCAAGAATCTCTTCCTTCAACGTCTCTTGACCATTCCCTCTCCTCCTCCTCCTGGTAACAGCTTTGATTTCAGCTATTGCAACGGCTTCAGCCTCTCTTGCAGCTTCCTTCATCTTCCTAGCAGCCACCAAACGCATCTCAGCAGCTTTGATCTTGCTCCTCGTTAGCTCAATCTCACACACGGCTTTATCAACTGCAACACGTGCATCCTCCCCTGTTTTACTAAACTCAATAGCATCATCACTTAGTCTCTGAATCTCCTTGGAGATCTCTTGTAAGTTCTCAGAGTTTAACCTCTCTCGTGTCTTCTCCAGCGCGGCTCTTTCCTCTTCAAGTCTCTTGTTGAGTAACTCAACGGACTCTCGTATAGCAGCTAGATCTTCCGTCGTCTTGCAAAGATTCGTCTTGGCTTGGTTTAGCTCTCTCAGAACATTCATGTCGCAGTTCTCTTTGTCTTCTTTTCGGTGTAGGTTTGATTTGAGCTCTTCAACTATGGCTTTGGTCGACTCTAGAGACTTCAACACTTTCAAAGCTTCTCCTTCTTTCGCAACAAGTTCCTTCTCTAACTCACTTGCTTTGGTCGCCATGTTAGCTTCCTCCACAATGTTCTGTAACCAAAGTTCGAAACTTTAAGCTTTCGCATCACAAAAAAGACAAGATCTTTTTTCAAAATGAACAGAAGCAGCAGTGACAATGCGAGTAAATAAACAAACCCTAGAAGCCAAAATGAGAAAGGAACAGAGATGAGACCTGAGAAGCTTCGGGGATGTTGTTAAGGGAAGAAGGTTTCCAGAAACCGAAACCGCCAAAGCGAGTGGCGGCTTCTCTCACTGACTCGAATGGAGCTGAAGTGTCGACGGAGGGTTCTAGGGTTTCAGCCATTAGAGTTACAGACGAAGAAGAAGAAGACAAGAGATAAATGAAAGAGAGAGATGAAACTAAACTAAACTGTTTGTATTCTTCGATGGGAACGGGTGTGAATGTGGTTCAAGACTTTATATTATATAACCCAACTGCTTCTTCTTTATGTAAAAAGTGAATTAAATTAAAGTTGGAAAAAGCTACAAGTATCCGTTTTCTTCTCAGTTCCCATTTTTGTCTTTATATAATCACATTTACAAATTGGGTTTATTGGATCTTAAATCAGTTTATTTTATAATAACCGTAATAATTTCAATCTTTTTTTTGTTTGTCAAGTAGTATCATTAGTTTTGTCTAGTTAGATGCCCACTAATGCTAATATCAAAATGTGATTACTGTTTTTCTTATCGAGAAAGAGGATGAAAACAAAAAAAAAAAGTAAAAGAAACATTTGGACCGTTGGATTAGAGGGAGTTGTGCCGGGGTTCGCTGCGTCAATGATGGACACAGAACTAGTGGTGGTGGGGATATCTAACGGTCACAACATGGTGGCCCCCCATATAATGAATCTCTCAGGTTCTGTTTAATCGTTTATTTACAATTTCTTACAAAAATAACCGTTGGACGTGAAAAACAAAAAGATGAAATATCAATCGCATGAATATTCGCATCTGATAAATCACAAGTTAAAAATGGGGGAAAATGAGTATTTAAATCTTCGGCTATTTAAAATCAACAATTTTAATACTTAACTATCTCTATGCCGTTTTAATTCTAAAATCATGATTGACTATATAAAATTAGATTTAAAAAATCAAATGTTAATTATTAAAAAAAATCATTAAGTGATATTAGAAAATTGATCGAGTTTGAGTTTGGCTTTCAAAACCCAAAAACAATTCTATCTATATGATTATGAGTTGGAATAACCGATTATCTGTGACTGAAATCAATTTTCAATCACGATAATAGTTCCTCTCACTCATAAACATGTAAATAAATTTGTTTTAGTATTTTTGGGTTTTGAAAGCCAGACTCGATTATGTTTCTAACTATGGTTAATGTTTTCGTTTAATAATTAATATTTGATTTTAAAAAAAAAAATTGCATAGTCAACCATGACTTCTGAATTAAATCTGAGCAAATGATAAATGATTATTAAAAGTGTTGATTTTAAATAGTTGAGGATTTAAATATTAATTTTATCGTTAAAATAATTAGTTTTGTTGAACATGACTTCAACATCATTACAGTGACGATTCAAAACTATAGTTATACACATCGTTTCTAGCAATTAACACCCATCACAATCCCATACAAGACGCAACTCTCATCAGAAACAGACTAACTAGCAGCAGCTCCACACTCACAACACTTCTTACACAACTCTCCACATCTTTCTTTGCTTACGTTTCTCGCATATGTTCCATCTTTTAGCACTGTAGTGACTCCTTCTAGCTCAACAATCTCATGATCACATAACCTCTTCACATAGCTCTGTCTTTATAAATGTTTTTCTTCCAAATAAATCTAATGTTGTGATGATAATATGATGTTTTGTATACCTCCATGCGTTGTCCTGAGGTTCCACTTTGCCATCTAAAGTGCTTATTGCTACTCTTAGCCTCATGTCTCCCATCTCTCGTGAACTCGAAGATGAACTCGTCAGAAACATACATCTTTGAGTAATTCACTCAGCTCCAAACTTTTACATTTCCAAAAAAAGCTTTGATAGAACACAAATATTTCCCTTTATCATCGCTTGATTCCATGACCAGAGAACAGATAGATTAGGAAATTGAACATAATAGTTTCATCACCGTATATCGTAAAAGAAGTTTCATCTGTTATTGGTATTTTGAATTTTCCGGAGAAAAAAGGAAATATTACAAGAAGAAAAAAATGAAAATTTGGTATTGTTTTTCTCTAGATATTTGCAGTGAAAATGAATATTTGTTTCCATTTTGTAAACGAAGTATTTACGAGTGGTACCAACAACACTAATCAAGACCATAGTATATAAATATTTCTATAATCATAATTAATGGTTTTATTTAGTTAAAAAGCGATTATCTTTTGACAAAATTTGTATTATGTAGAGACTTGAGAGTTGAGAGCGGTGGAAGTGGAACTAAGTTAGATCTATGTTCAGAATTAGTTGAGATTCATTAATACTAATTTGCATTAGACTATATCCAATATTTTTTTTATTTTTTTTGATTCTATAATAGATAAACTCTAAAATAGAAATGTGTTTTACTCAAATGTATTTTTTTTAAATAGTAATCTTTAAATATAGAACAAAAATGGAGTAAAGCTATTTCTTCTTCTATAAATATAATAAAAATAGCAATTTCTATTTTAGAGGAAAAAGTAGAGTTGAGATGAAGTAGTTTTTTTTCTAAATGCTGTTATATAGACAGATATAAAGATGGGTCGTATATGATCTCAGCAACACCAGCAGTCTCTCACACATGTTCTAAGCAGTCTCACACACATGTTCTAATCATTAATAAATTAGAAAAAAAAATTGAAAGAAGGGAAAAGATAGAAGAAGCAGCTCTTAGTGAAGAGCATCTGATACATGTTTGAGAGTATGAGTTAATTTATTGGCATTTTGTCATTTGTTTATTTTAACTTTTTATTTCAAGAAAAAAGAAAAAAATATGTTGAAAGACACACTTAGTTATCACCCGATAATGATGCTCTAGTGGGGCTAATGAATATTAGTATTTGCTTAATTGATATTGGCTCTATAAACACCCTGGCCTCTAAAATCTTACAGGCTTCAGGAGGTTTAGGCTTCTTGATTTGGCCACCGAATTGTCCAAAAACGCCACTTTATGCGACCCAATTTTTTTAAAAAGAGTTGATTGGTTTAGTACTTTAGTATTCGTACCATCTAAATACCTACCTACCTAGATAGAGGAAACGTAAATTTTCCAAAATCTACTAGGATTTAATTTAGGAATTAACTATCTATCATAATAACTGTAACGGATATTACTATTATTATCACCCTTTAGTATTCTAATAAACGTTACGTATGTATATCGTGAGTCTATATAAAGCTCTACGAACTTCTCGTCTAACCTAATTCACAAACCGCTAAAATAATGGCACTAGTCCGAAAAACTACTGCCTCATCCTCTTCTGCTCCTCAGGATGGTATCAATCCATGTAAGATCAAAGTGCAGATGATTCGTATATGGAAGGGTGATAAGAAAGAATCAGGAAACTCCATCGATATGGTTTTACTTGATTCATCGGTATGGTTTGATTCGAGTTTATACATGTTCCTCAAGTTGATATTGTTACAAAGTGTTCACAAACCTGTAGAAAACGGGTCTTTTATCGTTTACATGTTGTCATAATGATTTGCACTTGAAACATAGCAATCGATTATTCATGACTCATGTTAGCTAAGGGTCTCTTAATTACTCAATTTTACTTGAGTCATCTGTATATTAGGTCTGATGAAAATGCAATAGTTATCGATTTTGATTACTTATTTAATGATTAAATTGAGTTTAAGCCAAAATGGATTGATATATTATGTTTACTATATATAAATTTAACATAGTAAAAGTTTATGTTTTGGTTTGATATATTATATTTATTTAATTGCTTTGTAGGGGAAAAATGTTCATGCAACTTTAGGAGAAGCTTATTCAAAATGGATTCAGGATGTTGGTGATGAAAAGATGAATGAATCAAACAGAGAAAATATTGAAATTGATATACTAGAAGATTTGATGATATCAGATTGCAAGGATCCTATCAAAACTATAGTGAAGAAAGTTTATGGAGAATCTTTTCCAGAGTCCTATAATCATGATTTTTTCCAAGGAAAAGCTATTTTGTGTTCTACTGATGAAGATGTGGATCAGATTAATGATTATATGCTTTCAAAGTTATCAGGTAATGAGCATTGATGTTTATGTTAAGATAATTTTTATGTTTTGCACATATGTTAACTAAGACTTTGTTTTAATATCATATCAGGTGAAGAACAAGAATGTCTCAGCGCTGACAGTATTTCTCCATCGCATTCACACCCAAGTGATTACATGCAATACCCTCTAGAATTTTTGAATAGCCTCAAAGTCCCTGGATTGCCTAACCATTGCTTGAGATTGAAGGTTGGTGCTCCAGTCATCTTACTTAAGGACATTATGCCTAACGATGGATTGTGTAATGGGACAAGACTTCAGATTACACGACTAGGTGTTTTTACGATCGGGGCTAGATTTTTAACAGGTTCTAGGATTGGGGAAGAAGTCATTATCCCTAGGATGCCAGCATATCCAACAGAAGAAAACTTCCCCATCAAAATGAGACGTACGCAGTTTCCTTTGGCAGTTTCTTTTGCAATGACGATAAACAAAAGTCAAGGTCAGCCACTTTCCAAGATCGGTATCTATCAACCAAGGAGAGTGCTCTCTCATGGACCGATGTATGTTGTTGTATCCAAAGGGAAGACTAGAGATGGTTTGAAAGTTCTTGTTACAAATAAAGATGGGAAACCTAATGAAGAATCCGCAGATGTTGTGTTCAAGGAGGTGGGTGTTTCAGAACACTGAGTTAACATGTGTTAAACTGTTTTTTTTTTCTACTTCAGGGTGCAAACTGGTTGTTTTTACGTTATTTTGACTTCCATGGTTCTTCTTATGATTTGACTGTTTCAGACTATTATGTTTTACATTTTGGTTTATTATCATTTGGTTTTGCGTCAAGGCTGTCTTTTAAAACAGCATCAGACTTTGTTCTAATCGACAATGTTGTGTTTAGGCAACATGAATTATCTTCATGCAATCGAGATATTATACCTAGTTTTATATGACATATGAGACATACTGAGCTCGATAAATAGTTTATAAAGACCTAAAACTATAGATGATATACAAAAACTGCACACAATGAAGATAATAATAGAAGAAAAAAATCGAACTTATGACTGGTTAACACGTATACGCTCCAACGCGGAAGTGAATCTTATGTATTTTTTTCTTTCTATCTATTAGCTAAGTGAACAAGGCATCTAAGCAGTGTAAACTGTAATCTGAGGTAGTAATAGTAGTAGTAATATCACACCACTGAAACATATTCATGTTAACATCTACTGACCATGACGTGAAAGAATATTTTCTCTTAAACACATTATTATTCATGCAAATTTGGTCTCTAAAACCAAACTGATGGGTGGATTAGAAAACGTATCTTCACGGTCCTGACATTAACAGCAAATCTGATATTTGAAACCAAATATTATGCTGTATTGAAGAACTAATAGCACTACTAATGGAAATTCTTAGTGGAGTTCTTAAGAGGTGGAGTACACTAAAAACCAAAAACCAGTTCTCTAAACATCCTAAATAATAGCATTTTTTTACTTGTTTTTTGTACTGTTCGCGGTTGTTTTTAATTTTTTTTTTAAATCAGAGAAAAAATAAAAAATAAGAAACTAAAATGGGTTTTAGGGTTAATAGTGCTCTAAGCATTGTCATTTCGTAAATGCACCGCAAGGGAAATAATAGCATCAACTACAGAAAATAACTAAAACACAACAGTTAAAACTATGAGCCATGTTCAATATTTGAGAAGTAAACACAAATCAGGTGTACAAAGCTTAAAGCATTATCTGAATTCAAATGGGCTTTAGCACAGATAAGCTGCAATAAATGGCCCGGAAGGACTCTCGAATCATTTTTTTGTTTGTTTAATTCTCTGATGAATTTAACATTCAAGAATTATATATGCATTGTAAAATCAAACAACGACCCTGAATTTTTATAGTACATTGTGATGATAGTATGAATCACTTTAGACAACAAGGAAAAAGATTTCGTTGAGCTGTGTTTTCACTTTTTCTGGGCAATTTATAAACAATAAGTTATTCACACTGTTAATTAGTATAATACAAATCATTGATAGGCTATATATATGATTCGATCTTAAAAGATTTTGCGTAGCGAGACTTATATTAATATATGTTTAAATTAAGACTAGGTTTCCTTATTAATGAAGTCATTCACTTAACAAATATATAGTTAAGTGGTCCAATTGTTCATGGTACGTCAAGCGCATCATTCATTACTATATTAATTGTATCAGACGCAATGGTTACATCAAACTACAGTGCACGCAGCACACGCAGAATATATATATATATACATTGACTAAACAACTCAATCGGCGCAGAAAGAAATCCGATATACGATCAAGTATGCTCAAAAACTATGCAGTAGTTCAAGTGGGGCAGTTCAAAAAAAAAGTGGGGTATAGGCTTGAGTGTTTTTACCCCAAACCGAAGTACCTACTTAAATTTGAAGCGAAGAAATCGAAACCGGATCCGAACAATTATACAAAAATATCCATGGAACTTATGAACTTAGTATTTTGGGATTTGTGTATAACCCGAACTGAACCGAAATCCAAACTATGATCCGAATATATTCGAAATTAGTTAAATATATTATTTTATATATATTTTAAGATAATTTAGATATTTTATGATCTTCGGAATACTTATGTAGTTTGTTTCATTTGTTATTTTGAATATCTTTTAATTATTTTATATAGTTTAACTAATTTTTAATTAGATTTGTGAATAATTTATATATTCTGAAAATAACTTGTCTATTTTGCAGGCTTTAAAATATATTTTTGGATGATTTAGACATTGATTACTATCTGAACTGAATCTGGAAGAAACCGAATCAAACCCAACCCGATAATTAGTAAACCCCAATGGGACTTACGAGTATAGCACTGAAAATCCAAAAATTGGAAGCAACCTAATCGAAACTGATAGGCCCCAAACGCCCAAGCCTACTAATTAACCAATTAATACATTCATAATCTCTTGGCTAGAAAAAAGGACTAAAGAGTAATTAGGAGGAGTTGACCGGATCTGTATCCTAGTAGAATACAACCATCGTCATGCTATAATCCAGGACGCAAGTGTATAAATGGGCGTGTGAGTTGTATGCTTGTATACCAATGAAAGAAAAAGATTAACAGAACAAGTAGAGAATAGTTTGTGTTACTTTGGTATCTGCTGTCAAATTTATTTCTGTTTGTACCCATTTATTTTGATTAATATATAATAATTCATTTTTCATTGATTTATTTTGTAAATGTTTGTTACAAGGTTTTGATATATAGATTACTTACAAATATTAAAATTAGAGTGATTCAAAAGTTTATGAAAAAAAAAACTAGTTTGTAAAATGAATTATGACAAAAATTATTTGTTTATTTGGTAAAAATATTTCATCGGAATTACAAGTCGTGACAAAGATTTCATTAAGAGAGAAGAATGAGAGCAATACAACTTACAAATATTACAATAGCCTAAGCTAATAGAATTGCATTTGTAAAGCTAAAGAGAGTGAGGAAAATGGCTAGCGACAGCACAAGAAGATCCTTAGTTTTGAGGTCCATTGTTTTGTCTCTAAAATCATTACTGCGTCGAACCTATAATAGTCTGTTACATTTCTTGCACTTTTTGAATTGGTTTTATTGGCCTTCTTCTTGAGTTCTATAAAAATATACATCAACAAATTCAAACCTGTAACGGTAATATTTAAGTATCTTCCTTATCTTTTTTTTTGGTTAAGATTATTTCCAACAAAGAACTTAATTTTGAGAATTAGATTTTGATCCGCGCTTTAAAAGCGTGAGATAATATTTTGTGAAAACTTTATATAATCATGTTTTATCTATACGTAAAGTGTGAGATGTGCATGTTTGGTTCATCAATTACATTTTGAAAGTTTAGTGATTATATTTAATTATTATACTACTAACGACTAAAATGTAAAATATTAAAGAAAATATATAAAACTCACTGTTGGAAAACTACCGCTTTATCAATTTATTTTAAATAGTCTCTCATTTAAAATAAAGGGTATTATTGTAGATACTCTTAGTGTTTTAGGGATATTTTGAAATATTTCATTTATTAATCTTTGTTAATATATAAATGGATATTACCTAAGTTTTTTTTAAAAAAATTAAGTTAAATATATATATTCAAGAATATATTTCATATATGAACAAAATTAAATGTATTATATTAGATAGTAATCATTCATGAGTATTTGATTGAAAACTTGAGGAATATAAGTTAATTTTTCATTTCATATGAAATTATATTGACTCCATTTTTATGAAATATAAAAGATGATAGAAAGTATAAAAGCAACATGTTCATTTCATTTATCACAATTTATTGCATGATTACTCTAATGTTTAACTTTTTGTTATGTATTTTATATGTTACATAAAATATATGCGACTCATCTTTGGAAATGTCAAAAAATGGAGAGTATAGTATCCATAAAATTTGAATGTTATACACAACTGCATGATAAAATAAAAAGAGGATATTTATATAATAAAATTCAGATGCATATACAATTGAATAATAGTTATTATTATTAGGTGTTAATATTGGATGCAAAGATTAAGAAAAAATCATGATAATATTAGCAGCTTAAATTTAGCCAATCACAATAAATTTTTGTTTTTTTAAAAAATTTTGGATGATCATATTAAATTTGGCAGCATTAATGCACGTCTCCAATAATTATTATACGAAATCTATAAATTAAAATAATTGATGTTTATACATAATTGATAAAGATGAAATCTATTTAAAGTAACATAATCAGAAAATATAAACGGAGATATTTGGTTAGTTGGCATCAAGATTTGTTTGTTTAAATCTTACCATAAATAAGCTAGATTTTAGGGTGTTTATTTTTTAATATTAATGTATTAAGCTTAGTATTTATATGGTAAGCATAATTATTATAGTGTATAGTTTTTTTAAAAATATTTCACCTAGAATCAAGTTAGGTCCAAAGTTGTGCTTATGTTTTAATAGTATAGATAGGTGATCCTCAAAATAAGGGTTTGAGAATGAGTTTATCCAACAAAAAACTTCAAATAAAAATCTTTAAGTATTTTATGTATTACATTTTTAATCCTAACTTTAATAATAATTAATTGTAAACACTAAATTTTTGTAAGTAAATATTAAGCACACATTAAAAATGTAAAATACATTTATAACTTATATATGAATGTTTCGGTTTCATCAAATCCTTAATTTCTTAAATGAAAGTGTATCAACTAGAGAAAATAGTTACGAAATGGTTCAAATAAATATACATAATATTGTTATTTTACATAATAGTATTTTTATATTTAATGCTTTTGATTTTAATTTTAACATATTTATCTATTTTCTGTACTAATGATAATATATATTTTAAGATATATTAAAATATTTAGGTGAAATGTAATTATAAAGATTAAAAGGATACAACAATTAATGTTAGTAAAATTATATGTAAGTTATATAAGTATAGGGAATAAAATGAAAAATAAATATTGTTTTCTGAGGTTTTACTATTCAACCCATAAAAATCTAAGGGTTTGAGTGTTTGCTAAAGCAGTAAAAACCTCAAAATTTGAGGAATCGAAGACACTTTGTTGCATCTCCAAAGGGTAAATCTATTTTTTTGTAAAATAGAATAACTTTATAATGGAATTTGATTATACTCCATTGCTACTTTATTTTAAAATGAAAAACAGAGTAATGAGAAACTAAATTACTTTTTTTTTGCAGAATAAATCTATTTTACTCTATCATAGAGTAGAACTGAAACATTTTAAGTCCAAACTTTTTTTAGAGATTAAACTTTAAACTCTATTTTATAAAGAAAAATAGACTGAGGTTGTAGATATTCTAAATGGGAATAGATTGGGATAGACTTTAATCTCCTTTTAGGCGTAAGACCAGTCGTTACTAATATTTTATGACGAAGTAAAACATTTCAGCAGAAATAGAACTATATATATAAGGGAACTAATTTTTTATGCTAAACCACCATACCATTACCAACATACAGTTGGTAAGTATCTTCCTTGTCCTTTTGACTGATATGATTCTGGTAATTAATACAAGAGATGTCTACTATATGACCCTTTCTTTATAGGTGATGATGATTCTGGTAATTAATACAAGAGAGATCTCGTATTGCCAGCATAATAAATATTAGGTAGATCTCAAATCTAATTATTATTTTCATATAGATTTTTCTGGATTAAATCCATATCAAATCATCAATGATACACTCCTAGATTATTTTGAATTAGTTTCCAGATGGTTGTGATTGATTTTGTTTCATAAAAGTACATCCGGTTGACCCAACTAAGTTTATTAGTCTCTCCTATAAGTATTGAATTAGTTTAGTTCATATAATTTAGAAACATCCATCCAGTGTATATAAATATATTAACATCTTTTGTTGTCTTTCCTATCTGTTAGCTTTTGTGGATACTAAATTATTATCATTATTTAGAACGATTCCAAAATTGAGCATGATTGGATGTTTCACACTGGTTCGAAACTTATCTTTCGTACACGTAACCCCCTTGTATATTTGTATAAATAGATGTAGTCGTATGCATCTACTACTATTCCTTTCAACGTTAAGCTAGACAAGTCTCCTTCTCTTAACCCTTTGGTTTAAAAAAAGTTCTCCCTCGTTAACTCTCACTCACTAAATATCAGGCATGCCTGCCCAAGTGAACCCTGAGCAGACTTTACAATCCATCCACGACACCATCATGGAGGAGACGAATTCAACTTTATTTCATAAAAGGTACATATACATATATATATATATATATATATATATATATATATATATTTAAACTCAAAAATATATATATAAGTGTAACTTTCAAACTCAAAAATGAATTAACAGTATAAGTGTGTATTTTTCGTTTTACATATTACTATAGTAGTAGTGTTGGTCCATTTCATTTGCTCATAATGATATTTTTTATATAGGTTGGAAGGAAAAGTAGCCATCATAACCGGAGGTGCACATGGAATCGGCAAAGCCACCGTGAAACTTTTCGCTAGACACGGTGGCACGGTGGTGATCGCTGACGTGGACGCCACCGCCGGCTCTTCTCTAGCTAAATCTCTCTTACCATCCCAAGTCACCTTCATAAGCTGCGACGTCTCGGTCGAAGCTGACGTGGAAAACCTAGTGAACGTGACCGTGGCACGGTACGGTCGTCTCGACATTCTATTCAACAACGCAGGAGTTCTCGGCGACCAGAAGAAACACAAAAGCATATTAGAGTTCAACGCTGAAGAGTTCGACCAAGTGATGCGTGTGAACGTGCGAGGCGCAGGGCTCGGCATGAAACACGCGGCACGTGCCATGATAAAGAGAGGGTTTAAAGGTTGCATAATATCGATGGCTAGTGTGGCTGGAGTGATGGGTGGAATGGGGCCACATGCTTATACGGCGTCGAAGCATGCGATCGTGGGACTTACCAAGAACGCAGCTTGTGAGCTTGGTAAGTATGGGATTAGGGTTAACTGCATATCGCCGTTTGGAGTTGCGACGGCGATGCTGGTGAACGCGTGGCGGAAGGGTGACGTGGGAGGTGGTGATGAGGTGGAGGAGATGGAGGAGTTTGTGAGGAGTTTGGCTAATTTGAAAGGAGAGACGTTGAGAGCTACGGACATAGCTGAAGCTGCGTTATATTTGGCGAGTGATGAGTCAAAGTATGTTAATGGACATAACCTTGTCGTTGACGGTGGCGTTACTACTGCTAGAAACTGTGTTGGTTTGTGATGATATGTCTTTTTTTTCTAATTGATCTGCTAATTGACAACTGGATTTGGTAAATCTTTTGTGTTTTTTTCCGTGTTGCATGAAATTGCTGGTGAATCAATAAACAGTGATTTT
>CAJHQQ010002804.1:0-57363 GCA_905132885.1 Moricandia moricandioides
ATTAGGTTCATTTCCCCCCTCATGATCAAGGTGGGGTTCCTGATCATTTGTATTTGTGGTAGGTGGAACTGGTTGTTGTGCACTCCCACTCTATTGATCCTGAGATAAGTTAATCCCAAGACCCTCCAAGATGATTCTCAAGTTTGCTGCCTTATCAGACGCCAAATCCTTTAATTCTGCTAGGTTCTTCTCCTCATAGTACCCTCTTTCTTCTACAAACTTCACATCCCTTGATATAAGCACCCTCCTGGTCACCGGATCATAACACTTGTACCCCTTCTGAGTTGATGAGTAACCAATGAACATCCCCTTTGTGCTCTTTGCCTCCAACTTGTTCCTTAACTCTCCTGGTTTGTGAGCAAAGCAGAGGCACCCAAAGACTCTAAGATGATCTAAAGCTGGTCTACACTTTTTCAACACCTCAAATGGTGACTGATCTCCAAGGACTTTGGTTGGGGTCCTGTTGATTAAGTAACAAGCAGTGGCAACAGCATCACTCCAGAATCTCTTTGGTACATTTGATTGGAACATCATGGACCTAGCAACTTCCATAAGATGTCTATTCTTCCTCTCGGCTACTCCATTCTGTTGTGGAGTGTAGGGACAGCTTGTTTGATGTAGAATTCCATGTTGAGAGAGGTGCTGCTTGAAGGCTTGACTTGTGTATTCTCCACCATTATCTGATCTAAAAATCTTAAGCTTTGCATTGAAATGGTTAGTCACATAAGCCTGAAAGTTTCTAAATGCATCAAGCACCCTATCTTTAGATGGAATCAAGGTTATCCAGGTGTATTTCGATTTTTCATCTATGAATGTGACAAAGTATTTATGGTTTTCCCTAGACAAACAAGGAGCAGTCCAAACATCTGAATGTATTAAATCAAAGCAGTGATCATAGATAGTAGTGGACTTTTGGAAAACAGTCTTACAATGCTTGCCTAAAATACAAGCTTCACAATCATTATTTTCAAAGATAACACCTGGAACCATTAAGTTTAAAGCTCTAACATGAGGATGTCCTAGTCTAGCATGCCACAAAGCATTCTTATTTAAAGCAGGAGTAGAAACAGAAGTAAAAGAACAATTAGGTAAAGAAGTAAGCTCTTCAAGTAAGTAAAGATCTCCTTGTGTAACTCCTTTCCCAATCACACGGCTGCTCTCAATATCCTGAAACTTCACATCATTAGGACTGAAGATAACTCTACATTTTAGATCATTGGTGCACTTCTTAACTGATAACAAGTTTGATGTAAATTCAGGCATATAAAAAGCTCTAGATTCCTTATCAAACAGTTTCAATTTGCCTATACCCCTTATTGGAATCCTATCACCATTAGCAATCATAACATGTCCATGAGCAGGTTCTATATCTTTAATAAGACTAGTATCACTAATCATGTGATGAGATGCCCCTGAATCAACTATCAAAGGTTTAGACATGTTACAAGCACTAAGAGATAATCCAGCAATCCTAGTTTGAGTATATGCATCAGTTTGATCATAAGGACTAGCAACTTTAGATGTACCAAAAGAATACCCCCTGAGGTTACCAAAGTTGTTACCATTGTCTTTGAGCATCTTGATGAGGGCATCCATTTCTGATCTCCGGATGAACTCATGCTCATTTGGACGGTTGGCTGGTTGAGAAGTGTAAGTCACCAATGCCTTGTTCTCTCCACCTTCACGTCCTTCATTCTCTTGTGCCCGGTTTGATGACCCAACTCCACTTATCCCATTCTGATCACTTCCTCCATAACCCACGTTTGCCCTTGCCTCTCTATCCTTCAGAAACTTGTTTGGTTTGAGATGTGGGTGAAGGATCCAGCACTGGTGTTTCTTGTGACCTTGTCTCTTGCAATGATCACAATTTCCATTGAACCTCCTTTCTTCATACTTGTTCACCTTGTTAGCCTGTGGTCCTTCAGCTTGATTAGCCAAGGTAAGCTCTCCTTTTCCTCCAAAGAGTCCCAATGACCCTTGTTCTTTCTGGATTTGCGAGCACACTTCTTCAAGGGATGGGAGCTTCTCTGATCTTAGGATGTGCTTAATGAGATCATTGTAGCTTGAGTTGAGAGTAAGGAGTAGGCCAAAGACCTTATCCTGCTCACGCCTCTCATTCAGCTCATCCGGATCAGTGGTACTAGGCCTTAGCATTTCAAGCTCAGACCATAAAGCTCTAAACTTCCCCAAGTGTTTTGTGAACTCCATATCCTCCTGAGCTAAGTTGTTTATAGCTCTCTTGATCTCAAACACTCTGGTAAGGTTTGAGATGTTTCCATAAACCTTTTGAAGCGTATCCCATAGATCTTTAGCCTTCTCACAGTAGCTATAAGCCTCCAAAATCGATGGATCCAGTGAGCTTTGAAGGATGGATATCACAAGCATATCCTCTTGCATCCACTTCTCTTCATCGCATGTGACAATCTCCTTGTCACCTTCATGAGTAATGATCCTGGGAGCTCCATCTTCAAGGATGTGGTTCCACAAGCCCTTACTCCCCACGGCAGTCTTCACTACCCTCGACCAAAGGAGATAGTTTCCCCCTTTCAAAGTAACCGGAATGATAGTAGTCTTGGTGTTCTCCATCTTGAGTCTTCAAAGTGTTCTTGAGTCTTCAACGTAGCAACCCAGATTCAAGAGAACCTGGCTCTGATACCATGAAAGAATGAGTAGAATCTGAGTATGTAAAGGTAGAATAGAGTAGAATAGAGAGATTAGAAGAGATTAAGAGAGAAAGTAAGAGAATAGGAGCCGATTTGTTCAAGAACCCATTTGGGAGCTCAAGAACACTAGAGAGAAAAGAATGAGACTCGAAATACTTGCTTGATTGATTAATGAGGAAGTGTTACAAATATATAGAGAAGGATAAAGCTTAATACAACGGATACAGGGATAAGGTTTCAACGGGATCGTGTGTAGTCAAGGCTGGAGGAGCGTCCCGTTTGAATCTTGTGGACGAGAGGCTTCACATGCTTGATGCCTTTGGCATCTTGACCAGATGCTCTCCTTTCCATCTGTGCCAGTCTGTCAAGGCACGAGCTCCCCTTATCCATAAGGTTCGTTGATCCTAGACATAGAGTGTAAACTTGTGCCCGGCAAGGTTAACTTTCTCCTTTTACCTTTGGTCGATCCATTTCACCTTTTGGTAAAAAAAGGTGTACGGCCTAGTTGTACAGCCTTGTAAGGCCTTGTACGGCCTTGTACGGACACACTCAACTTGGTTCCTTAAGCCTTCTCCAATCTTTGTATCCTCATTCCTTATTCAGTTCAACACAGTTTACCCTGTTTGGAGATTTGGCAGTTTCTTCTTGATTCTAATCAAACCAAAATTAATCAAGATGAAAGATGCTTTATTTGGACTCATAAATCAGTGGATAATAACCCTGAAGTTGAATCAATATCATTGGATTTATGAAGAAGAAGTTATCCCACTTTTAACCGAAGTGATTTAAGTTTGCCTTGTTTGGAGAGTTGGCAATTTCTTCTTGATACTAATAAAACCAGAATGAATCACGATGTAAGAAGCTTTATTTAGACTCATAAATCAGTATAGAATAATCCTGAAGTTGAATCAATATCATTGGAGTTATGATGAAGAATTTATCCCAGTTTTAACTGAAGTGACTCCAGTTTACCCTGTTTGGAGATTTGGCGATTTCTTCTTGATTCTAATCAAACCAGAATGAATCAAGATATAAGAAGCTTTATTTGGACTGATAAATCAGTGGTTAATCACCCTGAAGTTGAATCAATATAATAGGAGTTATGATGAAGATGTTATTCCACTTTTAACCGAAGTGATTCCAGTTTACCTTGTTTGGAGATTTGGCAATTTCTTCTTGATTCTAATCAAACCAGAATGAATCAAGATGTAAGAATCTTGATTTAGACTCATAAATCAGAGTAGAATCATCCTGAAGTTGAATCAATATCATTGGAGTTATGATGAAGAAGTTATCCCACTTTTAACCTAAGTGATCTCAGTTTACCCTGTTCGGAGATTTGGCAATTTATTCTTGATACTAATAAAACCAGAATGAATCACGATGTAGGAAGCTTGATTTGGACTCATTAATCAGTGTAGAATAACCATGTAGTTGAATCAAGATCATAGGAGTTATGATAAAGAAGTTATCCCACTTTTAACCGAAGTGATTCCAGTTTACCCTGTTTGGAGAATTGGCAATTTCTTCTTGATACAAATAAAACCAGAATGAATCACGATGTAAGAATCTTGATTTGGACTCATAAATCAGATTAGAATCACCCTGAAGTTGAATCAAGATCATAGGAGTTATGATGAAGAAGTTAACCCACTTTTATCCGAAGTGACTCCAGTTTACCCTGTTTGGAGATTTGGAAGTTTCTTCATGATTCTAATCAAACCAGAATTAATCAAGATGAAAGAAAATTTATTTGGACTCATAAATCAGTGGATAATCACCCTGAAGTTGAATCAATATCATTGGAGTTATAAAGAAGAAGTTATCCCACTTTTAACCGAAGTGATTCCAGTTTTTCCTGTTTGGAGAGTTGGCAATTTCTTCTTGATACTAATAAAACCAGAATGAATCACGATGTAAGAAGCTTGATTTGGACTCATAAATCGGTGTAAAATCACCCTGAAGTTGAATCAAGATCATAGGAGTTATGAAAAAGAAGTTATCCCACTTTTAACTGAAATGACTCCAGTTTACCCTATTTGGAGATTTAGCAATTTCTTCTTGATTCTAATCAAACCAGAATGAATTAATATGTAAGAACCTTTATTTGTACTCATAAATCAGTGGATAATCACCCTGAAGTTGAATCAATATCCTAGGAGTTATGAAGAAGAAGTTATCCCACTTTTATCCGAAGTTACTCCAGTTTACCCTGTTTGGAGATTTGGGAATTTCTTCTTGATTCTAATCAAACCAGAATGAATCAAGATGTAAGAAGGTATAATTGGACTGATAAATCAGTGGATAATCACCCTGAAGTTGAATCAATATCATAGGAGTTATGATAAAGATGTTATTCCACTTTTAACCGAAGTGATTCCATTTTACCTTGTTTGGAGATTTTGCAATTTCTTCTTGATTCTAATCAAACCAGAATGAATAAAGATGTAAGAATCTTGATTTAGACTCATAAATCAGTGTATAATCATCCTGAAGTTGAATCAATATCATTGGACTTATGATGAAGAAGTTATCCGACTTTTAACCTAAGTGATCCCAATTTACCCTGTTTGGAGATTTGGCAATTTAGTCTTGATACTAATAAAACCAGAATGAATCACGATGTAGGAATCTTTATTTGGACTCATTAATCAGTTTAGAATCACCGAATTTGAATCAAGATCATAGGAGTTATGAAGAAGAAGTTATCCCACTTTTAACCGAAGTGATTCTAGTTTACTCTGTTTGGAGATTTGGCAATTTCTTCTTGATACAAATAAAACAGGAATGAATCACGATGTAAGAATATTGATTTGGATTCATAAATCAGTTTAGAATCACCCTGAAGTTGAATCAAGATCATAGGAGTTATGATGAAGAAGTTAACCCACTTTTATCCGAAGTGACTCCAGTTTACCCTGTTTGGAGATTTGGGAGTTTCTTCTTGATTCTTGGTGCAACCTTGATCAGCCTGATCAGTCTCAAACTCAAGATATGGGATTCAATGTATGGAATGGCTAAGCTACTGATCAATGCTTGGCTTAATGGAAAGTTTCATGGTCTTATTGGCATGATCTATGAGGTTCTGGACAGAGAGAAGAGACGAACTCTTGGTACAGCCTTGAAACAGCTTGAACAGAGAGGATTCAACCAGCTGAGCTTAACAGGAGCTACTGAGACCATTCTCCTCGTCCAATTGTGTATGGATAACAAGGAAAACATGTCAGGAAGTTTCTGGATTGGGTTAGATTTGAAGTTGCTCAAAATAAGGCTTTTTCGGCCCAAAAAGAGAGTTGCAACCAGATGCTTGATCCACTTGCTTTCTTGCTGGACCAACAGGACGTGGAGGATCTAAAACCTATTAGGAGACACTCCAAATCAAGTTCAAGTCGTGGCAAGGAGGAAACCAAAGAAGAACCAGCTTGTTGGTTTATTTCCTTTATTTGTAATTTCAGTTTTTGTAAACCAAGTTCTAATAGGATTAGGAGTAGTAAACCAATCTTAAATTGGATTAGGACGTCCTAAACCAATCTGGTTAAGGATTAGGGATTTAGTTAGGCATTATAAGCCTCTTTCACGTTCTGGCATGGAATCAATCAATCGACTCTTTTTTTCATCACTTTGTTTTGAGTTTTCTCTCAATTATGCTGGTGTGTAATATCCAGCTTGGGTTCTCTGATTTGGTGTGTCATATCCAGATCAGAAGCCTTGGAGTATCAGGAGGCGAGCCATCTCTCTTGTGTCCTACATCAATCCACAAGCCTTGATACAGATCGAGTCTTTGATTCTCTGTTTGCAAGGATTATCTCTGTGATCCATCCTAGACACTAAGCAGGGTGATCCTGTGTCTGTGGAGCAGAAAGAAACATCTTTAGAGCATCCCATTGCTCTGAGGAGAAGCCAATATTCATCATCTATCATCCACCCACGCCCCCTTCAAGTGATCCAGGGAGAGACAGCCATTCCACGGCCGTACCAAGTGGTATCAGAGCCACTTGAAGGTTAGGGTTTGAAGTTCTAACCTAGGAGAATGAAATACATCCAATACCAAGCATATCTTCCATGTATTCTTTTAGAATCAATAGAAAGAATGAGAAGAAGACTGAGAGCAAAGCAACAAAGGAGTTGTTGCAGAGAAGAGAAAAAGTTGTCCAGATTCCACCCTTTTATGGAGAGTTTGATCCAGATACATACCTAGAATGGGAAAAGAAGATGGACTTACTTATCAACTGTCAGGGGTATACAGCAGAGAGTCAGGTTCAACTAGCAACAACTGGATTATTTGGATATGCTTTTGATTGGTGGCATCAGCTTGCTAACAATAGGAGACACATTGGGGAGTTTCAAGTTTCTTCTTGGTATGAGATGAAGGCTGTCATGAAGAAAAGGTTTGTAGCCAAGAAGTATGGTCAACTTGATTTGGAAAGGTTACATAGCCAATCAAGGTCAGTTAGGGCACGCCCTAGAGCATCCAGAGATGAGCCAAAGGTCTGTTATGGTTGTGGAGATCAAAAGAGAACTCATCAATTTGGTTATTTGCACAGCCAACAAATCCAAGATGTAAAGAGGCAGGAGCCAAGAAGCAGTCAATGCTTTGGTACAAGAACAGCAAAGGAAGACAGATTGTGATACCTTGAAAACCCCTGCCATACAACAATCTGAAGAAGCAAAGCAATCTTCTCTTAAGCTGCCTTTTAAACTGTTTGAGATAAAAGAAGAGACTGCAGCGGAACAGGGCGAGATAGAACAAAATATTGAACCAGAACCAACCACTCTTTGTGAAGGAGACTACTTGGACAACCATCTGAAACAAGAGTCTTTTTTACCCACTGTTGCAGCTGGACAGGAAGGAGAAACACAAGTTATCAGTGGGCACGTTCCTGATCAAACAAAGAAAGAAGAGGGAGTGCTTAGAGAGTCATCTACAGCTTCTGAATTGGTGTTTGCTTTGGTTGATCAAGGTGATAACTTTAAGACTTTAACTTGTGAGTTACTGATAAGACCTATGGTATGTCTTCAGATCAGTTTAGTGGAACATCTGAGAGTTTTTAATGGCCTGCAACAAGTTGTTTTTGAACCAGGAGGAAGTTTGTGTGTGTTTAGAAAAAGTTACAAAATTCTGCAACAGAGACCAGCGGCCTTCAAGCTTGACCTGCATACTTTATTCACTCATGAAGAACATGATTTTTGGTCAAATCCTTTTCAAGGGAGAGAGGATGGTGTGATCCAAACCAGCTGCTATGGCAAGGTTAAGAAGAGAAAGGCGTGGCTATATGCTATAGACAATGACTTGCAAACTTGGATACATCATCTCAAGCAAGAACAACTTGTTATCGATGCTGAGAACAGACCAAAGATTAAGTGGAACTATGGTGACTGTTTAACACGACCACCAGACTATCCAAAGGGGTTCTTGCAAGATCAGAAAGGAGCCTTGCTGGGTTCTTATGAGCAGCAGTCTCCCTCATGAACTTGAGCAGTCTCCTGATCTTGTGCACTCTCCTGATCATGAGCAGCAGTCTCCTGATCTTGTGCACTCTCCTGATCATGAGCATCTGAACCTTGTTGCTTTTCTGGTTCTTGTTCAATGCCCCCTTCAGGATCAGGATGAGTGACTTCATCAGCCTCTTGTTCAGTCTCTTGAATAGGAGTAGTTTCTTTGGCCTCCTTTTCCTTTTGATAAACTGATTCCAAGATTTTCCAAAATTATCCTCAGGTTATTAGCCTTATCTGATGCTTGAGACAGATCTTTGAGCTCATCCCAATTCTTCTCAGCATAGAACCCTTTCCCTTCAATAAACTTCACATCTCTGGATACAAGTACTCTTCTTGTTTCTGGATTGTAGCACTTGTATCCTTTCTGTGTAGAGTGTGAACATGAAGCAATAAACAAGAGGATGCAGTGTTGACATGAAGAAATGAATGGCAAGAGTTAAGAGACCAAGATGAGAGAAGCATTCTGGATGATCAAGAGAGGACTGATCCGTACAGTCCGTACACCACCTAGACCTAACTTGACTTGCACGGCACACAAGAGGAGAGTCTAACCGGGAAAGACTTATTTAAACATCTGCCTAAGCTTTAGCAAGAGAAAGGTATCCGTTGGAGTCAAGACAGAAGGAGATCACATGTGTAGTTAAGGTTTGGATCAGATGAGAGAGACATAAGGACCAGTCACTTTCACCTCAGCTGGACGAGCCATCTGCCTGGTCCAGACTGCTCTCTGCCTTGCTCAGACCATTTGTTTATTCTTTTCTTAGTCAACTTGTTTCTCTATTTATGTATGCATCCTAAGAAACCATTAAGGCAAGGAATACAATTCCTCATTATCCTATTCTCGTCTCTCTCTCTCTCTACACTCTCTCACGAATTCTCTCTACCTTCTCTCTAGTTCTTCATGTTCTTCATCTTCTACACACAAACCAGACACTAAACACACTTATTCTAACATGGTATCAGAGCCACAAAGCTCTTGAAACCTTTCTCTACTTCCTCAAAGCACTCTGCTCTATTCTCTTGTCGATTTTCTTCAAGCTCACCCTATTACCCAGCGGTTAATAGCAGAAGAAGATGGAGAACACCAAACTTGCGACCATTCCTGTGACTCTGAAGGGGGTAAACTACCTTCTATGGTCTAGATTGGTGAAAACTGCCCTTGGAGGAAGAGGTTTATGGAGCCATGTCTCAACCGGAGAAGCTCCAAAATAGACCATCCAAGGAGAAGATGGAAAGGAGATAGTTGTGGTGGATGAAGGCAAATGGGCTCAGGAGGATCTCATGGTGCTTTCTCTCATCCAAAACTCTCTGGATCCAGCCATTTTGGAAGCTTATTCATACTGTGAAAGCTCCAAAGACTTATGGGAAACTCTCTACAAGGTTTATGGAAACATCTCTAACCTTACTCGAGTTTTTGAAGTAAAGAAGGCCATCAACTCTCTCAGCCAAGAAGATGTGGACTTTACGGTTCATTTTGGCAAGTTCAGGTCCCTTTGGGCTGAGTTGGAGATGCTCAGACCACACACAACTGAACCAGCAGCTCTGAATGAGAGGCGTGAGCAAGATAAGGTCTTTGGGTTACTTCTCACCCTTAGTCCAACCTACAATGACCTAATCAAACATATATTGCGAGCTGACAAGCTACCAAGCTTGGAAGAAGTTTGTGCTCAGATACAAAAGGAGCAAGGATCCCTGGGTCTATTTGGAGGCAAAGGTGAGCTGGTCATGAGCAATCAAGCTGAGGGACCAGTAGCAAACAAAGGGGTTTACAAGTATGATGATAGGAAGACCTTAATATGTGATCATTGCAAAAAGAAGGGTCACATGAAGGACAAATGCTGGATACTCCATCCTCATTTGAAACCAAATAAGTTCAAGGAACCAAGGAATCAGTACCAGGAGGCTAGAGCTCATTTCTCAAATGATGGAGCTGAACCAGTGACTCCCTCTGGATGCCTCTCAACGTGCACCAACACTGGTATGGGAAAGGCCTTGGCGACAACTTCCTCTTACTCCACAGCAAGGACTAATCAGGATGAGACCATCAAAAGATCTGATCTAGAGGCTCTCATCAAGGCTTTAAAAGAAAACTCTGGTATCCCTAATACCCTTGGTATCTCACTTAATGCATCTTACATTGCTGGTACTTCCATGAATAGATTAGACACTGCTAGACCTCTAGTAATAGATTCAGGTGCATCACACCATATGATTAGTGATTCAAACCTGATTACCAATATAAAACCAGCCTTAGGCAGTGTCATGATAGCTAATGGTGATAGGGTACCAATAAAAGGTATAGGTGATTTACAATTGTTTGATAAAGTGTCTAAAGCTTTCTATATGCCAACCTTTGCATCTAACCTTCTGTCTGTTAAGAAAGTCACCTCTGACTTGAATTGTCATGTTACATTCACTCCTAATGAGGTTTATTTTCAGGATATTGAGACTAGTAAGTTGCTGGGCAAAGGTGGAACCAAGGGAGACTTGTACTTACTTGAGAACACAATGCTAGCTTCTGATTTATCTTGTGCTTTAAACTCTGTTTCTGAATTCCCTAAAGATGTAATATGGCATGCTAGACTAGGACATCCTCATTCTCGTGCCTTGAACATCATGTTGCCTAGTATTTATTTTAAAAGTGATTGTGAGGCTTGTATTTTAGGAAAACATTGCAAATCTGTGTTTCCTAAATCCATGACCATATATGATAATTGCTTTGATCTAGTTCATTCTGATGTTTGGACAGCACCCTGTGAATCTAGAGAACAACATAAATACTTTGTGACATTTATAGATGAAAAATCTAAGTACACTTGGTTAACATTGTTGAAATCAAAGGACAGGGTACTAGAAGCTTTTAAGAACTTTCAAAGTTATGTTGCTAATCACTTTCATGCCAAGATTAAGATCTTTAGGTCAGACAATGGAGGAGAATACACCAGCACAACCTTCACGCAACACCTTGCTACACAAGGCATCATCCATCAAACTACTTGCCCCTACACTCCTCAACAAAATGGTGTGGCAGAAAGGAAAAATCGACATCTAATGGAGGTGGCCAGGAGCATGATGTTCCACATGAATGTGCCTAAAAGACTATGGGGAGATGCAGTTGTCACTGCCTCTTACTTGATCAACAGAATCCCCACAAAAGTCCTCAGTGATAAATCACCTTATGAGGTACTCAACAAAACCAGACCATCTATAGATCACTTGCGTGTGTTTGGGTGTATGTTCTTTGTTTTGATCCCAGGTGAACAAAGAAACAAACTGGAGGCTAAGAGCACCAAGGCTATGTTCATTGGCTACTCACCAACTCAGAAGGGATACAAATGCTATGTCCCAGCCACTAGAAAAGTTCTGATCTCCAGGGATGTCAGATTTGTGGAATCAAGAGCCTATTATGATGAGAAGAGTTGGAGTGAACTCAAGGACTTATCTCACTCTGCCTCTGATAGAGCCAACAACCTGAGGGTGATTCTAGAGAATCTTGGCATCAATCTCCCAAAAGAACCTATGGAGAACAAGGAGGAATCAGCTCATGGTGAGGAACCTGCTGAGGAAAACATTCAAGCTACTCATCCTGATCCTGAGGGGGGCAATGACACAATACACCCTGAAGGAAACTCAATGGCTCATGATCAAGATGAGTTGCCATCAGATACAGAAAATGTGACTCAACCAGAAGATTCAAGTGAAACAAATGAGGCAGAGGCAGAACCTGATCAGATACAACCTCTGAGAAGAAGTACAAGGATCAGGAACCCTGCATCAAACTGGATCAACACAAGAGTATACTTCAATGCTGAGGCAGTAGCTCACCCAATCAGTGCAACATGCTCTCTAGCTCAATATCCAGAAGAACATCAAGCCTTCATCAGTGAGTTGGATCAAGAATGGATACCAAGGTCATATCAGGAAGCCATGGAACATGAGGAGTGGAGAGAGTCAGTTGGAAAAGAGACTGATGCCATGATAGCAAATGATACATGGTATGAAACTGAACTCCCTAAAGGCAAGAAGGCAGTAACAAGTAGATGGATCTTCACTATCAAGTATCTAGCAAATGGGAAACCAGAGAGAAAGAAGACTAGACTAGTAGCAAGGGGATTCACTCAAACTTATGGAGAGGACTACATTGATACATTTGCACCAGTGGCTAAACTACATACCATAAGAATTGTTCTCTCAATTGCTGTTAACTTGGAATGGGAGCTATGGCAAATGGATGTGAAGAATGCATTCCTACAAGGAGAGTTGGAAGATGAAGTGTACATGCGACCACCTCCTGGACTAGAGAGTCTTGTAAAACCAGGAAATGTTCTAAGGTTAAAGAAGGCAATCTATGGCTTGAAGCAATCACCAAGGGCCTGGTATCACAAGTTGAGCACAACACTCAATGGAAAAGGCTTTGTGAAATCTGAAGCTGATCATACACTCTTCACACTAACCAGCCAGCAAGGAATGGTAGTCATCCTTGTCTATGTAGATGACATTATCATCACTGGTAGTGATAAGGGAGGTATCATCTCAACTAAAACCTTTCTTAAAACAGCATTTGATATTAAGGATTTAGGAGAGTTAAAGTACTTCTTTGGGATTGAAATATGCCGATCTAGAGAGGGGATTTTCTTATCCCAAAGGAAGTACACACTTGACATTTTAAATGAGGCATGAAACCTTGGAGGAAGACAGGCCAAAACCCCATTGGAAGAAGGCTACAAGGAACTGCGAGAGGGGGAGTTTGAAGATACACCCTTTGAAGATGTCAAGAAGTATAGGAGGATGGTTGGAATGCTAATCTACCTAACTATTACTCGTCCAGATGTGTGCTTTGCTGTGAACCAAGTGAGTCAACACATGCAAGCCCCCAAAGTCCATCACTGGAACATGGTGGAGAGGATCTTGAGATACTTAAGAGAGGCTCCTGGTCAAGGTGTGTGGATGGCGTGCAACAAGAGTACTGAAGTTGTAGGATATTGTGATGCTGATTGGGCTGGAGACAGAGTTGATAGAAGATCAACCACAGGCTATTGCACCTTCATTGGAGGAAACTTGGTCACATGGAAAAGCAAGAAGCAGAAGGTGGTATCTTGCTCAAGTGCTGAGGCAGAATACCGATCTATGAGAAAGCTAACTAGTGAACTCATATGGATCAAGGGATTGCTAAGGGACTTGGGTATAGAGATCACTACACCTATGACAATGCACTGTGATAATCAGGCAGCCATACACATTGCATCCAACTCAGTATTCCATGAGAGAACCAAACATATAGAGGTGGATTGCCATAAGGTCAGGCAAGCAGTGGAACATCAAGTCATTCTCCCATGCTATACCAGAAGTGAAGATCAACTGGCTGATATATTCACTAAGGCAGCCAGCACCAAGGTTTGTGAGTCCATTCACCCTAGACTTGGACTCATAGACCTCACATGTCACTAATCCTCTTGCCATGAAGTATTCTACTCTTTTTCCTTGCTTGGTTTTTATCCCTAGTGGTTTTTCCAAGTAAGGTTTTAATGAGGGAATGCTTCATGGTATCCAAGCTTGACTGGTTCCCCATAGTCAAGCTTGAGGGGGAGTGTGAACATGAAGCAATAAACAAGAGGATGCAGTGTTGACATGAAGAAATGAATGGCAAGAGATAAGAGACCAAGATGAGAGAAGCATTCTGGATGATCAAGAGAGGACTGATCCGTACAGTCCGTACACCACCTAGACCTAACTTGACTTGCACGGCACACAAGAGGAGAGTCTAACCGGGAAAGACTTATTTAAACATCTGCCTAAGATTTAGCAAGAGAAAGGTATCCGTTGGAGTCAAGACAGAAGGAGATCACATGTGTAGTTAAGGTTTGGATCAGATGAGAGAGACAAAAGGACAAGTCACTTTCACCTCAGCTGGACGAGTCATCTGCCTGGTCCAGACTGCTCTCTGCCTTGCTCAGACCATTTGTTTATTCTTTTCTTAGTCAACTTGTTTCTCTATTTATGTATGCATCCTAAGAAACCATTAAGGCAAGGAATACAATTCCTCATTAACCTATTCTCGTCTCTCTCTCTCTCTACACTCTCTCACGAATTCTCTCTACCATCTCTCTAGTTCTTCCTGTTCTTCATCTTCTACACAAAAACCAGACACTAAACACACTTATTCTAACACTTATGATGAAGAAGTTATCCCACTTTTAACCTAAGTGATCCCAGTTTACCCTGTTTGGAGATTTGGCAATTTATTCTTGATACTAATAAAACCAGAATGAATCACGATGTAGGAAGCTTGATTTGGACTCATTAATCAGTGTAGAATCACCCTGTAGTTGAATCAAGATCATAGGAGTTATGATGAAGAAGTTATCCCACTTTTAACCGAAGTGATTCCAGTTTACCCTGTTTGGAGAATTGGCAATTTCTTCTTGATACAAATAAAACCAGAATGAATCACGATGTAAGAATCTTAATTTGGACTCATAAATCAGTTTAGAATCACCCTGAAGTTGAATCAAGATCATAGGAGTTATGATGAAGAAGTTAACCCACTTTTATCCGAAGTGACTCCAGTTTACCCTGTTTGGAGATTTGACAGTTTCTTCTTGATTCTAATCAAACCAGAATGAATCATGATGAAAGAAGCTCTATTTGGACTCATAAATCAGTGGACAATAACCCTGAAGTTGAATCAATATCATTGGATTTATGAAGAAGAAGTTATCCCACTTTTAACCGAAGTGATTTAAGTTTGCCTTGTTTGGAGAGTTGGCAATTTCTTCTTGATACTAATAAAACCAGAATGAATCACGATGTAAGAAGCTTGATTTGGACTCATAAATCAGTATAGAATAATCCTGAAGTTGAATCAATATCATTGGAGTTATGATGAAGAATTTATCCCAGTTTTAACTGAAGTGACTCCAGTTTACCCTGTTTGGAGATTTGGTGATTTCTTCTTGATTCTAATCAAACCAGAATGAATCAAGATATAAGAAGCTTTATTTGGACTCATAAATCAGTGGATAATCACCCTGAAGTTGAATCAATATAATAGGAGTTATGATGAAGATGTTATTCCACTTTTAACCGAAGTGATTCTAGTTTACCTTGTTTGGAGATTTGGCAATTTCTTCTTGATTCTAATCAAACCAGAATGAATCAAGATGTAAGAATCTTGATTTAGACTCATAAATCAGAGTAGAGTCATCCTGAAGTTGAATCAATATCATTGAACTTATGATGAAGAAGTTATCCCACTTTTAACCTAAGTGATCTTAGTTTACCCTGTTTGGAGATTTTGCAATTTATTCTTGATACTAATAAAACCAGAATGAATCACGATATAGGAAGCTTGATTTGGACTCATTAATCAGTGTAGAATCACCCTGTCGTTGAATCAAGATCATAGGAGTTATGATGAAGAAGTTAACCCACTTTTATCCGAAGAGACTCCAGTTTACCCTGTTTAGAGATTTGGCAGTTTCTTCTAGATTCTAATCAAACCAGAATGAATCAAGATGAAAGAAGGTTTATTTGGACTCATAAATCAGTGGATAATCACCCTGAAGTTGAATCAATATCATTGGAGTTATGAAGAAGAAGTTATCCCACTTTTAACCGAAGTGATTTCAGTTTGCCCTGTTTGGAGAGTTGGCAATTTCTTCCTGATACGAATAAAACCAGAATGAATCACGATGTAAGAAGCTTGATTTGGACTCATAAATCAGTATAGAATAATCCTGAAGTTGAATCAATATCATTGGAGTTATGATGAAGAATTTATCCCAGTTTTAACTGAAGTGACTCCAGTTTACCTTGTTCGGAGATTTGGCGATTTCTTCTTGATTCTAATCAAACCAGAATGAATCAAGATATAAGAAGCTTTATTTGGACTCATAAATCAGTGGATAATCACCCTGAAGTTGAATCAATATAATAGGAGTTATGATGAAGATGTTATTCCACTTTTAACCGAAGTGATTCTAGTTTTCCTTGTTTGGAGATTTGGCAATTTCTTCTTGATTCTAATCAAACCAGAATGAATCAAGATGTAAGAATCTTGATTTAGACTCATAAATCAGAGTAGAATCATCCTGAAGTTGAATCAATATCATTGGACTTGAGATGAAGAAGTTATCCCACTTTTAACCTAAGTGATCTCAGTTTTCCCTGTTTGGAGAGTTGGCAATTTCTTCTTGATACTAATAAAACCAGAATGAATCACGATGTAAGAAGCTTGATTTGGACTCATAAATCAGAATAGAATTATCCTGAAGTTGAATCAATATCATTAGAGTTATGATAAAGAAGTTATCCCACTTTTAACCGAAGTGACTCAAGTTTATCATGTTTGGAGATTTGGCAATTCCTTCTTGATTCTAATCAAACCAGAATGAATCAAGATGTAAGAAGCTTTATTTGGACTCATTAATCAGTTTAGAATCACCCTGTAGTTGAATCAAGATCATAGGAGTTATGATGAAGAAGTTATCCCACTTTTAACCGAAGTGATTCCAGTTTACCCTGTTTGGAGAATTGGCAATTTCTTCTTGATACAAATAAAACCAGAATGAATCACGATGTAAGAATCTTGATTTGGAATCATAAATCAGTTTAGAATCACCCTGAAGTTGAATCAAGATCATAGGAGTTATGATGAAGAAGTTAACCCACTTTTATCCGAAGTGACTCCAGTTTACCCTGTTTAGAGATTTGGCAGTTTCTTCTTGATTCTAATCAAATCAGAATGAATCAAGATGAAAGAAGCTTTATTTGGACTCATAAATCAGTGGATAATCACCCTGAAGTTGAATCAATATCATTGGAGTTATAAAGAAGAAGTTATCCCACTTTTAACCGAAGTTATTCAAGTTTTTCCTGTTTGGAGAGTTGGCAATTTCTTCTTGATACTAATAAAACCATAATGAATCACGATGTAGGAAGCTTGATTTGGACTCATTAATCAGTATAGAATTATCCTGAAGTTTAATCAAGATCATTGGAGTTATGATATAGAAGTTATCCCACTTTTAACCGAAGTGACTCTAGTTTATCCTGTTTGGAGATTTGGTAATTCCTTCTTGATTCTAATCAAACGAGAATGAAGCAAGATGTAAGAAGCTTTTTTTGGACTCATAAATCAGTGAATAATCACCATGAAGTTGAATCAATATCATAGGAGTTATGATGAAGATGTTATTCCACTTTTAACCGAAGTGATTCCAGTTTACCTTGTTTGGAGATTTGGCAATTTCTTCTTGATTCTAATCAAAACAGAATGAATCAAGATGTAAGATTCTTGATTTAGACTCATAAATCAGTGTAGAATCATCCTGAAGTTGAATCAATATCATTGGACTTATGATGAAGAAGTTATCCCACTTTTAACCTAAGTGATCCCAGTTTACCCTGTTTGGAGATTTGACAATTTCTTCTTGATACTAATAAAACTAGAATGAATCACGATATAAGAAGCTTGATTTGGACTCATAAATCAGAATAGAATTATTCTGAATTTGAATCAATATCATTGGATTTATGATGAAGAAGTTATCCCACTTTTAACAGAAGTGACTCCAGTTTTTCCTGTTTGGAGAGTTAGCAATTTCTTCTTGATACTAATAAAACCAGAATGAATCACGATGTAAGAAGCTTGATTTGGACTCATTAATCAGTATAGAATTATCCTGAAGTTGAATCAATATCATCGGAGTTATGATATAGAAGTTATCCCACTTTTAACAGAAGTGACTCTAGTTTATCATGTTTGGAGATTTGGTAATTCCTTCTTGATTCTAATCAAACGAGAATGACTCAAGATGTAAGAAGCTTTATTTGGACTCATAAATCAGTGGATAATCACCATGAAGTTGAATCAATATCATAGGAGTTATGATGAAGATGTTATTCCACTTTTAACCGAAGTGATTCCAGTTTACCTTGTTTGGAGATTTGGCAATTTCTTCTTGATTCTAATCAAAACAGAATGAATCAACATGTAAGATTCTTGATTTAGACTCATAAATCAGTGTAGAATCATCCTGAAGTTGAATCAATATCATTGGACTTATGATGAAGAAGTTATCCCACTTTTAACCTAAGTGATCCCAGTTTACCCTGTTTGGAGATTTGGCAATTTATTCTTGATACTAATAAAACCAGAATGAATCACGATGTAGGAAAATTGACTTGGACTCATTAATCAGTGTAGAATCACCCTGTAGTTGAATCAAGATCATAGGAGTTATGATGATGAAGTTATCCCACTTTTAACCGAAGTGATTCCAGTTTACCCTGTTTGGAGAATTGGCAATTTCTTCTTGATACAAATAAAACCAGAATGAATCATGATGTAAGAATCTTGATTTGGACTCATAAATCAGTTTAGAATCACCCTGAAGTTGAATCAAGATCATAGGAGTTATGATGAAGAAGTTAACCCACTTTTATCCGAAGTGACTCCAGTTTACCCTGTTTGGAGATTTGGCAGTTTCTTCTTGATTCAATCAAACCAGAATGAATCAAGATGAAAGAAGCTTTATTTGGACTCATAAATCAGTGGATAATCACCCTGAAGTTGAATATATATCATTGGAGTTATAAAGAAGAAGTTATCCCACTTTTAACCGAAGTGATTACAGCTTTCCCTGTTTGGAGAGTTGGGAATTTCTTCTTGATACTAATAAAACCAGAATGAATCACGATGTAAGAAGTTTGATTTGGACTCATAAATCAGAATAAAATTATCCTGAATTTGAATCAATATCATTGGAGTTATGATGAAGAAGTTATCCCACTTTTAACAGAAGTGACTCCAGTTTTTCCTGTTTGGAGAGTTAGCAATTTCTTCTTGATACTAATAAAACCAGAATGAATCACGATGTAAGAAGCTTGATTTGGACTCATTAATCAGAATAGAATTATCCTGAAGTTGAATCAATATCATTGGAGTTATGATATAGAAGTTATCCCACTTTTAACCGAAGTGACTCTAGTTTATCCTGTTTGGAGATTTGGTAATTCCTTCTTGATTCTAATCAAACGAGAATGAATCAAGATTTAAGAAGCTTTATTTGGACTCATTAATCAGTGGATAATCACCATGAAGTTGAATCAATATCATAGGAGTTATGATGAAGATGTTATTCCACTTTTAACCGAAGTGATTCCAGTTTACCTTGTTTGGAGATTTGGCAATTTCTTCTTGATTCTAATCAAAACAGAATGAATCAAGATGTAAGATTCTTGATTTAGACTCATAAATCAGTGTAGAATCATCCTGAAGTTGAATCAATATCATTGGACTTATGATGAAGAAGTTATCCCACTTTTAACCTAAGTGATCCCAGTTTACCCTGTTTGGAGATTTGGCAATTTATTCTTGATACTAATAAAACCAGAATGAATCACGATGTAGGAAGTTTGATTTGGACTCATTAATCAGTGTAGAATCACCCTGTAGTTGAATCAAGATCATAGGAGTTATGATGAAGAAGTTATCCCACTTTTAACCGAAGTGATTCCAGTTTACCCTGTTTGGAGAATTGGCAATTTCTTCTTGATACAAATAAAACCAGAATGAGTCACGATGTAAGAATCTTAATTTGGACTCATAAATCAGTTTAGAATCACCCTGAAGTTGAATCAAGATCATAGGAGTTATGATGAAGAAGTTAACCCACTTTTATCCGAAGTGACTCCAGTTTACCCTGTTTGGAGATTTGGCAGTTTCTTCTTGATTCTAATCAAACCAGAATGAATCATGATGAAAGAAGCTTTATTTGGACTCATAAATCAGTGGATAATAACCCTGAAGTTGAATCAATATCATTGGATTTATGAAGAAGAAGTTATCCCACTTTTAACCGAAGTGATTTAAGTTTGCCTTGTTTGGAGAGTTGGCAATTTCTTCTTGATACTAATAAAACCAGAATGAATCACGATATAAGAAGCTTGATTTGGACTCATAAATCAGTATAGAATAATCCTGAAGTTGAATCAATATCATTGGAGTTATGATGAAGAATTTATCCCAGTTTTAACTGAAGTGACTCCAGTTTACCCTGTTTGGAGATTTGGCGATTTCTTCTTGATTCTAATCAAACCAGAATGAATCAAGATCATACGAGTTATTATGAAGAAGTTATCCCACTTTTAACCGAAGTGATTCCAGTTTACCCTGTTTGCAGAAATGGCAATTTCTTCTTGATACAAATAAAACCAGAATGAATCACGATGTAAGAATCTTGATTTGGACTCATAAATCAGTTTAGAATCACCCTGAAGTTGAATCAAGATCATAGGAGTTATGATGAAGAAGTTAACCCACTTTTATCCGAAGTGACTCCAGTTTATCCTGTTTCGAGATTTGGCAGTTTCTTCTTGACTCTAATCAAACCAGAATGAATCAAGATGAAAGAATATTTATTTGGACTCATAAATTAGTGGATAATCACCCTGAAGTTGAATCAATATCATTGGAGTTATAAAGAAGAAGTTATCCCACTTTTAACCTAAGTGATCCCAGTTTACCCTATTTGGAGATTTGGCAATTTATTCTTGATACTAATAAAACCAGAATTAATCACGATGTAGGAAGCTTGATTTGGACTCATTAACCAATGTAGAATCACCCTGTAGTTGAATCAAGATCATACGAGTTATTATGAAGAAGTTATCCCACTCTTAACCGAAGTGATTCCAGTTTACCATGTTTGGAGAATTGGCAATTTCTTCTTGATACAAATCAAACCAGAATGAGTCACGATGTAAGAATTTTAATTTGGACTCATAAATCAGTTTAGAATCACCCTGAAGTTGAATCAAGATCATAAGAGTTATGATGAAGAAGTTAACCCACTTTTATCCGAAGTGACTCCAGCTTACCCTGTTTGGAGATTTGACAGTTTCTTCTTGATTCTAATCAAACCAGAATGAATCAAGATGAAAGAAGCTTTATTTGGACTCATAAATCAGTGGATAATAACCCTGAAGTTGAATCAATATCATTGGATTTATGAAGAAGAAGTTATCCCACTTTTAACCGAAGTGATTTAAGTTTGCCCTGTTTGGAGAGTTGGCAATTTCTTCTTGATACTAATAAAACAAGAATGAATCACGATGTAAGAAGCTTGACTTGGATTCATAAATCAGTATAGAATAATCCTGAAGTTGAATCAATATCATTGGAGTTATGATGAAGAATTTATCCCAGTTTTAACTGAAGTAACTCCAGTTTACCCTGTTTGGAGATTTGGTGATTTCTTTTTGATTGTAATCAAACCAGAATGAATCAAGATCATACTAGTTATTATGAAGAAGTTATCCCACTTTTAACCGAAGTGATTCCAGTTTACCCTGTTTGGAGAATTGGCAATTTCTTCTTGATACAAATAAAAACAGAATGAATCACGATGTAAGAATCTTGATTTGGACTCATAAATCAGTTTAGAATCACCCTGAAGTTGAATCAAGATCATAGGAGTTATGATGAAGAAGTTAACCCACTTTTATCCGAAGTGACTCCAGTTTACCCTGTTTGGAGATTTGACAGTTTCTTCTTGATTCTAATCAAACCAGAATGAATCAAGATAAAAGAAGCTTTATTTGGACTCATAAATCAGTGGATAATAACCCTGAAGTTGAATCAATATCATTGGAGTTATAAAGAAGAAGTTATCCCACTTTTAACCGAAGTGATTCCAGTTTTCCCTGTTTGGAGAGTTGGCAATTTCCTCTTGATACTGATAAAACCATAATGAATCACGATGTAAGAAGCTTGATTTGGACATATAAATCAGTGTAAAATCACCCAGAAGTTGAATCAAGATCATAGGATTTATGATGAAGAAGTTATCCCACTTTTAACCGAAATGACTCCAGTTTACCCTGTTTGGAGATTTGGCTATTTCTTCTTGATTCTAATCAAACCAGAATGAATCAAGATGTAAGAAGCTTTATTTGGACTCATAAATCAGTGGATAATCACCCTGAAGTTGAATCAATATCTCAGGAGTTATGATGAAGATGTTATTCTACTTTTAACCGAAGTGATTCCAGTTTACCTTGTTTGGAGATTTGGCAATTTCTTCTTGATTCTAATCAAAACAGAATGAATCAAGATGTAAGAATCTTGATTTAGACTCATAAATCAGTGTAGAATCATCCTGAAGTTGAATCAATATCATTGGACTTATGATGAAGAAGTTTTCTCACTTTTAACCTAAGTGATCTCAGTTTACCCTGTTTGGAGATTTGGCAATTTATTCTTGATACTAATAAAACCATAATGAATCACGATGTAAGAAGCTTGATTTGGACTCATTAATCAGTGTAGAATCACCTTGTAGTTGAATCAAGATCATAGGAGTTATGATAAAGAAGTTATCCCACTTTTAACCGAAGTGATTCCAGTTTACCCTGTTTGGAGAATTGGCAATTCCTTCTTGATACAAATAAAAGCAGAATGAATCACGATGTAAGAATCTTGATTTGGACTCATAAATCAGTTTAGAATCACCCTGAAGTTGAATCAAGATCATAGGAGTTATGATGAAGAAGTTAACCCACTTTTATCCGAAGTGACTCCAGTTTACCCTGTTTGGAGATTTGACAGTTTCTTCTTGATTCTAATCAAACCAGAATGAATCAAGATGAAAGAAGCATTATTTGGACTCATAAATCAGTGGATAATCACTCTGAAGTTGAATCAATATCATTGGAGTTATAAAGAAGAAGTTATCCCACTTTTAACCGAAGTGATTCCAGTTTTCCCTGTTTGGAGAGTTGGCAATTTCTTCTTGATACTAATAAAACCAGAATGAATCACGATGTAAGAAGCTTGATTTGGACTTATAAATCAGTGTAAAATCACCCTGAAGTTGAATCAAGATCATAGGATTTATGATGAAGAAGTTATCCCACTTTTAACCGAAGTGACTCCAGTTTACCCTGTTTGGAGATTTGGCTATTTCTTCTTGATTCTAATCAAACCAGAATGAATCAAGATGTAAGAAGCTTTATTTGGACTCATAAATCAGTGGTAATCACCCTGAAGTTGAATCAATATCATAGGAGTTATGATGAAGATGTCATTCCACTTTTAACTTAAGTGATTCCAGTTTACCTTGTTTGGAGATTTGGCAATTTCTTCTTGATTCTAATCAAACCAGTATGAATCAAGATGTAAGAATCTTGATGTAGAATCATAAATCAGTGTAGAATCATCCTGAAGTTGAATCAATATCATTGGACTTATGATGAAGAAGTTATCCCAGTTTTGACCTAAGTGATCCCAGTTTACCTGTTTGGAGATTTGGCAATTTATTCTTGATACACATAAAACCAGAATGAATCACGATGTAGGAAGCTTTATTTGGACTCATTAATCAGTGTAGAATCACCCTGTAGTTGAATCAAGATCATAGGAGTTATTATGAAGCAGTTATCCCACTTTTAACCGAAGTAATTCCAGTTTACCCTGTTTGGAGAATTGGCAATTTCTTCTTGATACAAATAAAACCAGAATGAATCACAAATCAGTTTAGAATCACCATGAAGTTGAATCAAGATAATAGGAGTTATGATGAAGAAGTTAACCCACTTTTATCCGAAGTGACTCCAGTTTACCCTGGTTGGATATTTGGCAGTTTCTTCTTGATTCTAATCATACCAGAATGAATCAAGATGTAAGAAGCTTTATTTGGACTCATAAATCAGTGGATAATCACCCTGAAGTTGAATCAATATCATTGGAGTTATAAAGAAGGGGTTATCCCACTTTTAACCGAAGTGATTCCAGTTTTCCTTGTTTGGAGAGTTGGCAATTTCTTCTTGATACTAATAAAACCAGAATGAATCACGATATAAGAAGCTTGATTTTGACTCATAAATCTGTATATAATTATCCTGAAGTTGAATCAATATCATTGGAGTTATGATGAAGATGTTATCCCACTTTTAACTGAAGTGATTCCAGTTTGCCCTATTTGGAGATTTGGCAATTTCTTCTTGATACTAATAAAACCAGAATGAATCACGATGTAGGAAGCTTGATTTGGACTCATTAATCAGTGTAGAATCACCCTGTAGTTGAATCAAGATCACAGGAGTTATGATGAAGAAGTTATCCCACTTTTAACCGAAGTGATTCCAGTTTACCCTGTTTGGAGAATTGGCAATTTCTTCTTGATACAAATAAAACCAGAATGAATCACGATGTAAGAATCTTGATTTGGACTCATAAATCAGTTTAAAATCACCATGAAGTTGAATCAAGATCATAGGAGTTATGATGAAGAAGTTAACCCACTTTTATCCGAAGTGACTCCAGTTTACCCTGTTTGGAGATTTGGCAGTTTCTTCTTGATTCTAATCAAACCAGAATGAATCAAGAGGAAAGAAGCTTTATTTGGACTCATTAATCAGTGTAGAATCACCCTGTAGTTGAATCAAGATCATAGGAGTTATTATGAAGAAGTTATCCCACTTTTAACCGAAGTGATCTCAGTTTACCCTGTTTGGAGAATTGGCAATTTATTCTTGATACTAATAAAACCAGAATGAATCACGATGTAGGAAGCTTGATTTGGACTCATTAATAATTGTAGAATCACACTGTAGTTGAATCAAGATCATAGGAGTTATGATGAAGAAGTTAACCCACTTTTAACCGAAGTGATTCCAGTTTACCCTGTTTGGAGAATTGGCATTTTCTTCTTGATAAAAATAAAACCAGAATGAATCACGATGTAAGAATCTTGATTCGGACTCATAAATAAGTTTAGAATCACCCTGAAGTTGAATCAAGATCATAGGAGTTATGATGAAGAAGTTATCCCACTTTTAACCGAAGTGATTCCAGTTTACCCTGTTTGGAGAATTGGAAATTTCTTCTTGATACAAATAAAACCAGAATTAATCAAGATGAAAGAAGCTTATTTGGACTCATAAATCAGTGGATAATCACCCTGAAGTTGAATCAATATCATTGAAGTTATGATGAAGAAGTTATCCCACTTTTAACCGAAGTGATTCCAGTTTGCCCTGTTTTGAGAGTTGGCAATTTCTTCTTCATACTAATAAAACCAGAATGAATCACGATGTAAGAAGCTTGATTTGGACTCATAAATCTGTATAGAATTATCCTGAAGTTGAATCAATATCATTGGAGTTATGATGAAGATGTTATCCCACTTTTAACTGAAGTGATTCCAGTTTGCCCTATTTGGAGATTTGGCAATTTCTTCTTGATACTAATAAAACCAGAATGAATCACGATGTAGGAAGCTTGATTTGGACTCATTAATCAGTGTAGAATCACCCTGTAGTTGAATCAAGATCACAGGAGTTATGATGAAGAAGTTATCCCACTTTTAACCGAAGTGATTCCAGTTTACCATGTTTGGAGAATTGGCAATTTCTTCTTGATACAAATAAAACCAGACTGAATCACGATGTAAGAATCTTGATTTGGACTCATAAATCAGTTTAGAATCACCATGAAGTTGAATCAAGATCATAGGAGTTATGATGAAGAAGTTAACCCACTTTTATCCGAAGTGACTCCAGTTTACCCTGTTTGGAGATTTGGCAGTTTCTTCTTGATTCTAATCAAACCAGAATGAATCAAGATGAAAGAAACTTTATTTGGACTCATAAATCAGTGGATAATAACCCTGAATTTGAATCAATATCATTGGAGTTATAAAGAAGAAGTTATCCCACTTTTAACCGAAGTGATTCCAGTTTTCCCTGTTTGGAGAGTTGGCAATTTCTTCTTGATACTAATAAAACCAGAATGAACCACGATGTAAGAAGCTTGATTTGGACTCATAAATTAGCATAGAATTATCCTGAAGTTGAATCAATATCATTGGAGTTATGATAAAGAAGTTATCCCACTTTTAACCGAAGTGACTCTAGTTTATCCTGTTTGGAGATTTGGTAATTCCTTCTTGATTCTAATCAAACCAGAATGAATCAAGATGTAAGAAGCTTTATTTGGACTCATAAATCAGTGGATAATCACCCTGAAGTCGAATCAATATCATAGGAGTTATGATGAAGATGTTATTCCACTTTTAACCGAAGTGATTCCAGTTTACCTTGTTTGGAGATTTGGCAATTTCTTCTTGATTCTAATAACACCAGAAGGAATCAAGATGTAAGAATCTTATTTAGACTCATAAATCAGTGTAGAATCATCCTGAAGTTGAATCAATATCATTGGACTTATGATGAAGAAGTTATCCCACTTTTAACCTAAGTGATCCCAGTTTACCCTGTTTGGAGATTTGGCAATTTATTCTTGATACTAATAAAACCATAATGAATCACGATGTAGGAAGCTTGATTTGGACTCATTAATCAGTGTAGAATCACCCTGTAGTGGAATCAAGATCATAGGAGTTATTATGAAGAAGTTATCCCACTTTTAACCGAAGTGATTCCATATTACCCTGTTTGGAGAATTGGCAATATCTTCTTGATACAAATAAAACCAGAATGAATCACGATGTAAGAATCTTAATTTGGACTCATAAATCAGTTTAGAATCACCCTGAAGTTGAATCAAGATCATAGGAGTTATGATGAAGAAGTTAACCTACTTTTATCCAAAGAGACTCCAGTTTACCCTGTTTGGAGATTAGGCAGTTTCTTCTTGATTCTAATCAAACCAGAATGAATCAGGTTGAAAGAAGCTTTATTTGGACTCATAAATCAGTGGATAATCACCCTGAAGTTGAATCAATATCATTGGAGTTATGATGAAGAAGTTATCCCACTTTTAACCGAAGTGATTCAAGTTTTCCTTGTTTTGAGAGTTGGCAATTTCTTCTTGATACTAATAAAACCAGAATGAATCACGATGTAAAAGGCTTGATTTGGACTCATAAATCAGTATAGAATTATCCTGAAGTTGAATCAAAATCATTGGATTTATGATGAAGAAGTTATCCCTCTTTTAACTGAAGTGATTCCAGTTTGCCCTATTTGGAGATTTGACAATTTCTTCTTGATACTAATAAAACCAGAATGAATCACGATGTAAGAAGCTTGATTTGGACTCATAAATCAGTGTATAATTATCCTGAAGTTGAATCAATATCATTGGAGTTATGATGAAGAAGTTATCCCAATTTTAACTGAAGTGACTCCAGTTTACCCTGTTTGGAGATTTGGCGATTTCTTCTTGATTCTAATCAAACGAGAATGAATCAAGATATAAGAGGCTTTATTTGGACTCATAAATCAGTAGATAATCACCCTGAAGTTAAATCAATATGATAGGAGTTATGATGAAGATGTTATTCCACTTTTAACAGAAGTGATTCCAGTTTACCTTGTTTGGAGATTTGGCAATTTCTTCTTGATTCTAATCAAACCAGAATGAATCAAGATGTAAGAATATTGATTTAGACTCATAAATCATTGTAGAATCATCCTGAAGTTGAATCAATATCATTGGACTTATGATGAAGAAGTTATCCCACTTTTAACCTAAGTGATCCCAGTTTACCCTGTTTGGAGATTTGTCAATTTATTCTTGATACTAATAAAACCAGAATGAATCACGATGTAGGAAGCTTGATTTGGACTCATTAATCAGTGTAGAATCACCCTGTAGTTGAATCAAGATCATAGGAGTTATGAAGAAGAAGTTATCCCACTTTTAACCGAAGTGATTCCAGTTTACCCTGTTTGGAGAATTGGCAATTTCTTCTTGATACAAATAAAAAAAGAATGAATCACGATGTAAGAATCTTGATTTGGACTCATAAATCAGTTTAGAATCAACCTGAAGTTGAATCAAGATCATAGGAGTTATGATGAAGAAGTTAACCCACTTTTATCCGAAGTGACTCCAGTTTACCCTGTTTGGAGATTTGACATTTTCTTCTTGATTCTAATCAAACCAGAATGAATCAAGATGAAAGAAGATTTATTTGGACTCATAAATCAGTGGATAATCACCCTGAAGTTGAATCTATATCATTGGATTTATGAAGAAGAAGTTATCCCACTTTTAACCGAAGTGATTTAAGTTTGCCCTGTTTGGAGATTTGGCAATTTCTTCTTGATACTAATAAAACCATAATGAATCACGATGTAAGAAGCTTTGGACTCATAAATCAGTATAGAATAATCCTGAAGTTGAATCAATATCATTGGAGTTATGATGAAGAATTTATCCCAGTTTTAACTGAAGTGACTCCAGTTTACCCTGTTTGGAGATTTGGCGATTTCTTCTTGATTCTAATCAAATCAGAATGAATCAAGATATAAGAAGCTTTATTTGGACTCATAAATCAGTGGATAATCACCCTGAAGTTGAATCAATATAATAGGAGTTATGATGAAGATGTTATTCCACTATTAACCGAAGTGATTCCAGTTTACCTTGTTTGGAGATTTGGCAATTTCTTCTTGATTCCAATCAAACCAGAATGAATCAAGATGTAATAATCTTGATTTAGACTCATAAATCAGAGTAGAATCATCCTGAAGTTTAATCAATATCATTGGACTTATGATGAAGAAGTTATCTCACTTTTAACCTAAGTGATCTCAGTTTACCCTGTTTGGAGATTTGGCAATTTATTCTTGATACTAATAAAACCAGAATGAATCACGATGTAGGAAGCTTGATTTGGACTCATTAATAAGTGTAGAATCACACTGTAGTTGAATCAAGATCATAGGAGTTATGATAAAGAAGTTATCCCACTTTTAACCGAAGTGATTCTAGTTTACCCTGTTTGGAGAATTGGCAATTTCTTCTTGATACAAATAAAACCAGACTGAATCACGATGTAAGAATCTTGATTTGGACTCATAAATCAGTTTAGAATCACCATGAAGTTGAATCAAGATCATAGGAGTTATGATGAAGAAGTTAACCCACTTTTATCCGAAGTGACTCCAGTTTACCCTGTTTGGAGATTTGGCAGTTTCTTCTTGATTCTAATCAAACCAGAATGAATCAAGATGAAAGAAGCTTTCTTTGGACTCATAAATCAGTTTAGAATCATCCTGAAGTTGAATCAATATCATTGGACTTATGATGAAGAAGTTATCCCACTTTTAACCTAAGTGATCCCAGTTTACCCTGTTTGGAGATTTGGCAATTTATTCTTGGTACTAATAAAACCAAAATGAATCACGATGTAGGAAGCTTGATTTGGACTCATTAATCAGTGTAGAATCACCCTGTAGTGGAATCAAGATCATAGGAGTTATTATGAAGAAGTTATCCCACTTTTAACCGAAGTGATTCCATATTACCCTGTTTGGAGAATTGTCAATTTCTTCTTGATACAAATAAAACTAGAATGAATAACGATGTAAGAATCTTAATTTGGACTCATAAATCAGTTTAGAATCACCCTGAAGTTGAATCAAGATCATAGGAGTTATGATGAAGAAGTTAACCCACTTTTATCCAAAGAGACTCCAGTTTACCCTGTTTGGAGATTTGACAGTTTCTTCTTGATTCTAATCAAACCAGAATGAATCAGGTTGAAAGAAGCTTTATTTGGACTCATAAATCAGTGGATAATCACCCTGAAGTTGAATCAATATCATTGGAGTTATGATGAAGAAGTTATCCCAATTTTAACTGAAGTGACTCCAGTTTACCCTGTTTGGAGATTTGGCGATTTCTTCTTGATTCTAATCAAACGAGAATGAATCAAGATATAAGAGGCTTTATTTGGACTCATAAATCAGTAGATAATCACCCTGAAGTTAAATCAATATGATAGGAGTTATGATGAAGATGTTATTCCACTTTTAACAGAAGTGATTCCAGTTTACCTTGTTTGGAGATTTGACAATTTCTTCTTGATTCTAATCAAACCAGAATGAATCAAGATGTAAGAATATTGATTTAGACTCATAAATCAGTTAAGAATCATCCTGAAGTTGAATCAATATCATTGGACTTATGATGAAGAAGTTATCTCACTTTTAACCTAAGTGATCCCAGTTTACCCTGTTTGGAGATTTGTCAATTTATTCTTGATACTAATAAAACCAGAATGAATCACGATGTAGGAAGCTTGATTTGGACTCATTAATCAGTGTAGAATCACCCTGTAGTTGAATCAAGATCATATGAGTTATGAAGAAGAAGTTATCCCACTTTTAACCGAAGTGATTCCAGTTTACCCTGTTTGGAGAATTGGCAATTTCTTCTTGATACAAATAAAACAAGAATGAATCACGATGTAAGAATCTTGATTTGGACTCATAAATTAGTTTAGAATCACCCTGAAGTTGAATCAAGATCATAGGAGTTATGATAAAGAAGTTAACCCACTTTTATCCAAAGTGACTCCAGTTTACCCTGTTTGGAGATTTGGCAGTTTCTTCTTGATTCTAATCAAACCAGAATGAATCAAGATGAAAGAAGCTTAATTTGGACTCATAAATCAGTGGATAATCACCTTGAAGTTGAATCAATATCATTGGAGTTATAAAGAAGAAATTATCCCACTTTTAACCGAAGTGATTCAAGTTTTCCCTGTTTTGAGAGTTGGCAATTTCCTCTTGATACTAATAAAACCAGAATGAATCACGATGTAAGAAGCTTGATTTGGACTTATAAATAAGTTTAAAATCACCCAGAAGTTGAATCAAGATCATAGGATTTATGATGAAGAAGTTATCCCACTTTTAACCGAAGTGACTCCAGTTTACCCTGTTTGGAGATTTGGCTATTTCTTCTTGATTCTAATCAAACCAGAATGAATCAAGATGTAAGAAGCTTTATTTGGACTCATAAATCAGTGGATAATCACCCTGAAGTTGAATCAATATCTCAGGAGTTATGATGAAGATGTTATTCCACTTTTAACCGAAGTGATTCCAGTTTACCTTGTTTGGAGATTTGACAATTTCTTCTTGATTCTAATCAAACCAGAATGAATAAAGATGTAAGAATCCTGATTTAGACTCATAAATCAGTGTAGAATCATCCTGAAGTTGAATCAATATCATTGGACTTATGATGAAGAAGTTATCTCACTTTTAACCTAAGTGATCTCAGTTTACCCTGTTTGGAGATTTGGCAATTTATTCTTGATACTAATAAAACCAGAATGAATCACGATGTAAGAAGCTTGATTTGGACTCATTAATCAGTGTAGAATCACCCTGTAGTTGAATCAAGATCATAGGAGTTATGATAAAGAAGTTATCCCACTTTTAACCGAAGTGATTCCAGTTTACCCTGTTTAGAGAATTGGCAATTTCTTCTTGATACAAATAAAAGCAGAATGAATCACGATGTAAGAATCTTGATTTGGACTCATAAATCAGTTTAGAATCACCCTGAAGTTGAATCAAGATCATAGGAGTTATGATGAAGAAGTTAACCCACTTTTATCTGAAGTGACTCCAGTTTACCCTGTTTGGAGATTTGACCGTTTCTTCTTGATTCTAATCAAACCAGAATGAATCAAGATGAAAGAAGCATTATTTGGACTCATAAATCAGTGGATAATCACCCTGAAGTTGAATCAATATCATTGGAGTTATAAAGAAGAAGTTATCCCACTTTTAACCGAAGTGATTCCAGTTTTCCCTGTTTGGAGAGTTGACAATTTCTTCTTGATACTAATAAAACCAGAATGAATCATGATGTAAGAAGCTTGATTTGGACTCATAAATCAGTGGTAATCACCCTGAAGTTGAATCAATATCATAGGAGTTATGATGAAGATGTCATTCCACTTTTAACCGAAGTGACTCCAGTTTACCCTGTTTGGAGATTTGGCTATTTCTTCTTGATTCTAATCAAACCAGAATCAATCAAGATTTAAGAAGCTTTATTTGGACTCATAAATCAGTGGTAATCACCCTGAGGTTGAATCAATATCATAGGAGTTATGATGAAGATGTCATTCCACTTTTAACCGAAGTGATTCCAGTTTACCTTGTTTGGAGATTTGGCAATTTCTTCTTGATTCTAATAACACCAGAAGGAATCAAGATGTAAGAATCTTATTTAGACTCATAAATCAGTGTAGAATCATCCTGAAGTTGAATCAATATCATTGGACTTATGATGAAGAAGTTATCCCACTTTTAACCTAAGTGATCCCAGTTTACCCTGTTTGGAGATTTGGCAATTTATTCTTGATACTAATAAAACCAGAATGAATCACGATGTAGGAAGCTTGATTTGGACTCATTAATCAGTGTAGAATCACCCTGTAGTTGAATCAAGATCATAGGAGTTATGATGAAGAAGTTATCCCACTTTTAACCGAAGTGATTCCAGTTACCCTGTTTGGAGAATTGTCAATTTCTTCTTGATACAAATAAAACCAGAATGAATAACGATGTAAGAATCTTGATTTGGACTCATAAATCAGTTTAGAATCACCCTGAAGTTGAATCAAGATCATAGGAGTTATGATGAAGAAGTTAACCCACTTTTATCCGAAGTGACTCCAGTTTACCCTGTTTGGAGATTTGGCAGTTTCTTCTTGATTCTAATCAAACCAGAATGAATCAAGATGAAAGAAGCTTTATTTGGACTCATAAATCAGTGGATAATCACCCTGAAGTTGAATCAATATCATTGGAGTTATGATGAAGAAGTTATCCCACTTTTAACCGAAGTGATTCCAGTTTGCCCTGTTTTGAGAGTTGGCAATTTCTTCTTGATACTAATAAAACCAGAATGAATCACGATGTAAGAAGCTTGATTTGGACTCATAAATCAGTATAGAATCATCCTGAAGTTGAATCAATATCATTGGAGTTATGATGAAGAAGTTATCCCACTTTTAACCGAAGTGACTCCAGTTTACCCTGTTTGGAGATTTGGCAATTTCTTCTTGATTCTAATCAAACCAGAATGAATCAAGATGTAAGAAGCTTTATTTGGACTCATAAATCAGTGGATAATCACCCTGAAGTTGAATCAATATCATAGGAGTTATGATGAAGAAGTTATCCCACTTTTAACCGAAGTGATTCCAGTTTACCCTGTTTGGAGAATTGGCAATTTCTTCTTGATACAAATAAAACCAGAATGAATCACGATGTAAGAATCTTGATTTAGACTCATAAAATCAGTTTAGAATCACCATGAAGTTGAATCAAGATCATAGGAGTTATGATGAAGAAGTTAACCCACTTTTATCCTGAAGTGACTCCAGGTTTACCCTGTTTGGAGATTTGGCAGTTTCTTCTTGATTCTAATCAAACCAGAATGAATCAAGTAGGAAAGAGCTTATTTGGACTCATTAATCAGTGTAGAATCACCCTATAGTTGAATCAAGATCAATTGAGTTATTATGAAGAAGTTATCCCACTTTTAACCGAGTAATTCCAGTTTACCTGTTTGGAGAATTGGCAATTTCTTCTTGATACTAATAAAACCAGAATGAATCACGATGTAAGAATCTTGATTTGGACTCATAAATCAGTTTAGAATCACCCTGAAGTTGAATCAAGATCATAGGAGTTATGATGAAGAAGTTATCCCACTTTTAACCGAAGTGATTCCAGTTTACCCTGTTTGGAGATTTGGCCATTTCTTCTTGATACTAAATAAAACCAGAATGAATCACGATGTAGGAAGCTTGATTTGGACTCATTAATCAGTGTAGAATCACCCTGTAGTTGAATCAAGATCATAGGAGTTATTATGAAGAAGTTATCCCACTTTTAACCGAAGTGATTCCATATTACCCTGTTTGGAGAATTGGCAATTTCTTCTTGATACAAATAAAACAAGAATTAATCAAGATGAAAGAAGCTTTATTTAGACTCATAAATCAGTGGATAATCACCCTGAAGTTGAATCAATATCATTGGAGTTATGATGAAGAAGTTATCCCACTTTTAACCGAAGTGATTCCAGTTTGCCCTGTTTTGAGAGTTGGCAATTTCTTCTTCATACTAATAAAACCAGAATCAATCACGATGTAAGAAGATTGATTTGGACTCATAAATCTGTATAGAATTATCCTGAAGTTGAATCAATATCATTGGAGTTATGATGAAGATGTTATCCCACTTTTAACTGAAGTGATTCCAGTTTGCCCTATTTGGAGATTGGACAATTTCTTCTTGATACTAATAAAACCAGAATGAATCACGATGTAGGAAGCTTGATTTGGACTCATTAATTAGTGTAGAATCACCCTGTAGTTGAATCAAGATCATAGGAGTTATGATGAAGAAGTTATCCCACTTTTAACCGAAGTGACTCCAGTTTACCCTGTTTGGAGAATTGGCAATTTCTTCTTGATACAAATAAAACCAGAATGAATCACGATGTAAGAATCTTGATTTGGACTCATAAATCAGTTTAGAATCACCATGAAGTTGAATCAAGATCATAGGAGTTATGATGAAGAAGTTAACCCACTTTTATCCGAAGTGACTCCAGTTTACCCTGTTTGGAGATTCGGCAGTTTCTTCTTGATTCTAATCAAACCAGAATGAATCAAGATGAAAGAAGCTTTATTTGGACTCATAAATCAGTGGATAATCACCCTGAAGTTGAATCAATATCATTGGAGTTATAAAGAAGAAGTTATCCCACTTTTAACCGAAGTGATTCCAGTTTTCCCTGTTTGGAGAGTTGGCAATTTCTTCTTGATACTAATAAAACCAGAATGAATCACGATGTAAGAAGCTTGATTTGAACTCATAAATTAGTACAGAATTATCCTGAAGTTGAATCAATATCATTGGAGTTATGATAAAGAAGTTATCCCACTTTTAACCGAAGTGACTCTAGTTTATCCTGTTTGGAGATTTGGGAATTCCTTCTTGATTCTAATCAAACCAGAATGAATAAAGATGTAAGAAGCTTTATTTGGAATCATAAATCAGTGAACAATCACCCTGAAGTTGAATCAATATCATAGGAGTTATGATGAGATGTTATTCCACTTTTAACCGAAGTGATTCCAGTTTACCTTGTTTGGAGATTTGGCAATTTCTTCTTGATTCTAATAACACCAGAAGGAATCAAGATGTAAGAATCTTTATTTAGACTCATAAATCAGTGTAGAATCATCCTGAAGTTGAATCAATATCATTGGACTTATGATGAAGAAGTTATCCCACTTTTGACCTAAGTGATCCCAGTTTACCCTGTTTGGAGATTTGGCAATTTATTCTTTATACTAATAAAACCATAATGAATCACGATGTAGGAAGCTTGATTTGGACTCATTAATCAGTGTAGAATCACCCTGTAGTTGAATCAAGATCATAAGAGTTATTATGAAGAATTTATCCCACTTTTAACCGAAGTGATTCCAATTTACCCTGTTTGGACAATTGGCCATTTCTTCTTGAGACAAATAAAACCAGAATGAATCACGATGTAGGAATCTTAATTTGGACTCATAAATCAGTTTAGAATCACCCTGAAGTTGAATTAAGATCATAGGAGTTATGATGAAGAAGTTAACCCACTTTTATCCGAAGTGACTCCAATTTACCCTGTTTGGAGATTTGGCAGTTTCTTCTTGATTCTAATCAAACCAGAATGAATCAGGATGAAAGAAGCTTTATTTGGACTCATAAATCAGTGGATAATAACCCTGAAGTTGAATAAATATCATTGGAGTTATGATGAAGAAGTTATCCCACTATTAACCGAAGTGATTCAAGTTTGCCCTGTTTTGAGAGTTGGCAATTTCCTCTTGATACTAATAAAACCAGAATGAATCACGATGTAAGAAGCTTGATTTGGACTCATTAATCAATGTAGAATCACCCTGAATTTGAATCAAGATCATAGGAGTTATGATGAAGAAGTTATCCCAGTTTTAACTGAAGTGACTCCAGTTTTACCCTGTTTGGAGATTTGGCGATTTCTTCTTGATTCTAATCAAACCAGAATGAATCAAGATATAAGAAGCTTTATTTGGACTCATAAATCAGTAGATAATCACCCTGAAGTTAAATCAATATAATAGGAGTTATGATGAAGATGTTATTCTACTTTTAACCGAAGTGATTCCAGTTTACCTTGTTTGGAGATTTGGCAATTTCTTCTTGATTCTAATCAAACCAGAATGAATCAAGATGTAAGAATATTGATTTAGACTCATAAATCAGTTTAGAATCATCCTGAAGTTGAATCAATATCATTGGACTTTTGATGAAGAAGTTATCCCACTTTTAACCTAAGTGATCCCAGTTTACCCTGTTTGGAGATTTGGCAATTTATTCTTGATACTAATAAAACCAGAATGAATCACGATGCAGGAAGCTTGATTTGGACTCATTAATCAGTGTAGAATCACCCTGTAGTTGAATCAAGATCATAGGAGTTATGATGAAGAAGTTATCCCACTTTTAACCGAAGTGATTTCAATTTACCCTGTTTGGAGAATTGACAATTTCTTCTTGATACAAATAAAACAAGAATGAATCACGATGTAAGAATCTTGATTTGGACTCATAAATCAGTTTAGAATCACCCTGAAGTTGAATCAAGATCATAGTAGTTATGATGAAGAAGTTAACCCACTTTTATCCGAAGTGACTCCAGTTTACCCTGTTTGGAGATTTGACAGTTTCTTCTTTATTCTAATCAAACCAGAATCAATCAAGATGAAAGAAGCTTTATTTGGACTCATAAATCAGTGGATAATCAGCTTGAAGTTGAATCAATATCATTGGACTTATAAAGAAGAAGTTATCCCACTTTTAACTGAAGTGATTCCAGTTTTTCCTGTTTGGAGAATTGGCAATTTCTTCTTGATACTAATAAAACCAGATGAATCACGATGTAAGAAGCTTGATTTGGACTCATAAATCACTGTAGAATCACCCTAAAGTTGAATCAAGATTATAGGAGTTATGATGAAGAAGTTATCCCACTTTTAACCGAAATGACTCCAGTTTACCCTGTTTGGAGATTTGGCTATTTCTTCTTGATTCTAATCAAACCAGAATGAATCAAGATGTAAGAAGCTTTATTTGGACTCGTAAATCAGTGGATAATCACCCTGAAGTTGAATCAATATCATAGGATTTATGATGAAGATGTTATTCCACTTTTAACTGAAGTGATTCCAGTTTACCTTGTTTGGAGATTTGACAATTTCTTCTTGATTCTAATCAAACCAGAATGAATCAAGATGTAAGAATCTTAATTTAGACTAATAATCAGTGTAGAATCATCCTGGAGTTGAATAAATATCATTAGACTTATGATGAAGAAGTTATCCCACTTTTAACCTAAGTGATCTCAGTTTACCCTGTTTGGAGATTTGGTAATTTATTCTTGATACTAATAAAACCAGAATGAATCACGATGTTGGAAGCTTGATTTGGACTCATTAATCAGTGTAGAATCACCCTGTAGTTGAATCAAGATCATATGAGTTATTATGAAGAATTTATCCCACTTTTAACCGAAGTGATTCCAGTTTACCCTGTTTGGAGAGTTGGCAATTTCTTCTTGATACTAATAAAACCAGAATGAATCACGATGTAAGAAGCTTGATTTGGACTCATAACTCAGTATAGAATTATCCTGAATTTGAATCAATATCATTGGAGTTATGATGAAGAAGTTATCCCAGTTTTAACTGAAGTGACTCCAGTTTACCCTGTTTGGAGATTTGACGATTTTTTCTTGATTCTAATCAAACCAAAATGAATCAAGATATAAGAAGCTTTATGTGGATTCATAAATCAGTGGATAATCAGCCTGAAGTTGAATCAATATAATAGGAGTTATAATGAAGATGTTATTCCACTTTTAATCGAAGTAATTCCAGTTTACCTTGTTTGGAGATTTGGCAAATTCTTCTTGATTCTAATCAAAACCAGAATGAATCAAGATGTCAGAATATTGATTTAGACTCATAAATAAGTTTACAATCATCCTGAAGTTGAATCAATATCATTGGACTTATGATGAAGAAGTTATTCCACTTTTAACCTAATTGATCCCAGTTTACCCTGTTTGGAGATTTGACAATTTATTCTTGATACTAATAAAACCAGAATGAATCACAAAGTAGGAAGCTTGATTTGGACTCATTAATCAGTGTAGAATCACCCTGTAGTTGAATCAAGATCATAGGAGTTATGATGAATAAGTTATCCCACTTTTAACCGAAGTGATTCCAGTTTAGAATTGACAATTTCTTCTTGATACAAATAAAACCAGAATGAATAACGATGTAAGAATCTTGATTCGGACTCATAAATCAGTTTAGAATCACCCTGAAGTTGAATCAAGATCATAGGAGTTATGATGAAGAAGTTATCCCACTTTTAACCGAAGTGATTCCAGTTTACCCTGTTTGGAGAATTGGCAATTCTTCTTGATACAAATAAAACCAGAATTAATCAAGATGAAAGAAGCTTTATTTGGACTCATAAATCAGTGGATAATCACCCTGAAGTTGAATCAATATCATTGGAGTTATGATGAAGAAGTTATCCCACTTTTAACCGAAGTGATTCCAGTTTGCCCTGTTTTGAGAGTTGGCAATTTCTTCTTGATACTAATAAAACCAGAATGAATCACGATGTAAGAACCTTGATTTGGACTCATAAATCAGTATAGAATCACCCTGAAGTTGAATCAAAGATCATAGGAGTTATGATGAAGAAGTTAACCCACTTTTATCCAAAGTGACTCTAGTTTAACCCTGTTTGGAGATTTGACAAATTTCTTCTTGATACTAATAAAACCAGAATGAATCACGATGTAAGAAGCTTGATTTGGACTCATAAATCAGTATAGAATTATCCTGAAGTTCAATCAATATCATTGGAGTTATGATGAAGAAGTTATCCCAGTTTTAACTGAAGTGACTCCAGTTTACCCTGTTTGGAGATTTGGCGATTTCTTCTTGATTCTAATCAAACCAGAATGAATCACGATGTAAGAATCTTAATTTGGACTCATAAATCAGTTTAAAATCACCCTGAAGTGGAATCAAGATCATAGGAGTTATGATGAAGAAGTTAACCCACTTTTATCCGCAGAGACTCCAGTTTACCCTGTTTGGAGATTTGGCAGTTTCTTCTTGATTCTAATCAAAACAGAATGAATCAAGATGAAAGAAGCTTTATTTGGACTCATAAATCAGTGGATAATCACCCTGAAGTTGAATCAATATCATTGGAGTTATGATGAAGAAGTTATCCCACTTTTAACCGAAGTGATTCCAGTTTACCCTGTTTGGAGATTTGGCGATTTCTTCTTGATTCTAATCAAACCAGAATGAATCAAGATGTAAGAAGCTTTATTTGGACTCATAAATCAGTGATAATCACCCTGAAGTTGAATCAATATCATAGGAGTTATGATGAAGATGTTATTCCACTTTTAACCTAAGTGATTCCAGTTTACCCTTGTTTGGAGATTTGACAATTTATTCTTGATACTAATAAAACCAGAATGAATCACGATGTAGGAAGGTTGATTTGGACTCATTAATCAGTTAGAATCACCCTGTAGTTGAATCAAGATCATAGGAGTTATGATGAAGAAGTTATCCCACTTTAACCGAAGTGATTCCAGTTTACCCTGTTTGGAGAATTGGCAAATTTCTTCTTGATACAAATAAAACCAGAATGAATCACGATGTAAGAATCGTGATTTGGACTCATAAATCAGATTAGAATCACCCTGAAGTTGAATCAAGATCATAGGAGTTATGATGAAGAAGTTAACCCACTTTTATCCGAAGTGACTCTAGTTTACCCTGTTTGGAGATTTGGAAGTTTCTTCATGATTCCAATCAAACCAGAATTAATCAAGATGAAAGAAGATTTATTTGGACTCATAAATCAGTGGATAATCACCCTGAAGTTGAATCAATATCATTGGAGTTATGATGAAGAAGTTATCCCACTTTTAACCGAAGTGATTCAAGTTTGCCCTGTTTTGAGAGTTGGCAATTTCTTCTTGATACTAATAAAATCAGAATGAATCACGATGTAAGAAGCTTTATTTGGAGTCATAAATCAGTATAGAATTATCCTGAAGTTGAATCAATATCATTGGAGTTATGATGAAGAAGTTATCCCACTTTTAACTGAAGTGATTCCAGTTTGTCCTGTTTGGAGATTTGGCAATTTCTTCTTGATACTAATAAAACCAGAATGAATCACGATGTAAGAAGCTTGATTTGAACTCATAAATCAGTGTAGAACCACCCTGAAGTTGAAGCAAGATCATAGGAGTTATGATGAATAAGTTATCCCACTTTTAACCGAAGTGACTCCAGTTTACCCTGTTTGGAGATTTGGCAATTTCTTCTTGATTCTAATCAAACCAGAATGAATCAAGATGTAAGAATCTTTATTTTTACTCATAAATCAGTGTATAATCACCCTGAAGTTGAATCAATATCATAGGAGTTATGATGAAGAAGTTATCCCACTTTTAACCGAAGTGACTCCAGTTTACCCTGTTTGGAGATTTGGCAATTTCTTCTTGATTCTAATCAAACCAGAATGAATCAAGATGAAAGAAGCTTTATTTGGACTCATAAATCAGTGGATAATCACCCTGAAGTTGAATCAATATCATTGGAGTTATGATGAAGAAGTTATCCCACTTTTAACCGAAGTGATTCCAGTTTGCCCTGTTTGGAGATTTGGCTATTTCTTCTTGATTCTAATCAAACCACAATGAATCAAGATGTAAGAAGCTTTATTTGGACTCGTAAATCAGTGGATAATCACCCTGAAGTTGAATCAATATCATAGGAGTTATGATGAAGATGTTATTCCACTTTTAACCGAAGTGATTCCAGTTTACCTTGTTTGGAGATTTGGCAATTTCTTCTTGATTCTAATCAAACCAGAATGAATCAAGATGTAAGAATCTTTAATTTAGACTCATAAATCAGTGTAGAATCATCCTGAAGTTGAATCAATATCATTAGACTTATGATGAAGAAGTTATCCCACTTTTAACCTAAGTGATCTCAGTTTACTCTGTTTGGAGATTTGGTAATTTATTCTTGATACTAATAAAATCAGAATGAATCACGATGTAGGAAGGCTTGATTTGGACTCATTAATCAGTGTAGAATCACCCTGAAGTTGAATCAATATCATTGGAGTTATGATGAAGAAGTTATCCCACTTTTAACCGAAGTGATTCCAGTTTGCCCTATTTGGAGATTTGACAATTTCTTCTTGATACTAATAAAACCAGAATGAATCACGATGTAAGAAACTTTATTTGGACTCATAAATCAGTGTAGAACCACCCTGAAGTTGAAGCAAGATCATAGGAGTTATGATGAAGCAGTTATCCCACTTTTAACCGAAGTGACTCCAGTTTACCCTGTTTGGAGATTTGGCAATTTCTTCTTGATTCTAATCAAACCAGAATGAATCAAGATGTAAGAATATTTATTTTTACTCATAAATCAGTGGATAATCACCCTGAAGTTGAATCAATATCATAGGAGTTATGATGAAGAAGTTATCCCACTTTTAACCGAAGTGACTCCAGTTTACCCTGTTTGGAGATTTGGCAATTTCTTCTTGATTCTAATCAAACCAGAATGAATCAAGATGAAAGAAGCTTTCTTTGGACTCATAAATCAGTTTAGAATCATCCTGAAGTTGAATCAATATCATTTGGACTTATGATGAAGAAGTTATCCCACTTTTAACCTAAGTGATCCCAGTTTACCCTTTTTGGAGATTTGGCAATTTATTCTTGATACTAATAAAACCAGAATGAATCACAATGTAGGAAGCTTGATTTGGACTCATTAATCAGTGTAGAATCACCCTGTAGTTGAATCAAGATCATAGGAGTTATGATGAAGAAGTTATCCCACTTTTAACCGAAGTGATTTCAGTTTACCCTGTTTGGAGAATTGGCAATTTCTTCTTGATACAAATAAAACAAGAATGAATCACGATGTAAGAATCTTGATTTGGACTCATAAGTCAGTTTAGAATCACCCTGAAGTTGAATCAAGATCATAGGAGTTATGATGAAGAAGTTAACCCACTTTTATCCGAAGTGACTCCAGTTTACCCTGTTTGGAGATTTGACAGTTTATTCTTCATTCTAATCAAACTTTAGAATCAATCAAGATGAAAGAAGCTTTATTTGGACTCATAAATCAGTGGATAATCACCTTGAAGTTGAATCAATATCATTGGAGTTATAAAGGAGAAGTTATCCCACTTTTAACTGAAGTGATTCCAGTTTTCCCTGTTTGGAGAGTTGGCAATTTCTTCTTGATACTAATAAAATCAGATGAATCACGATGTAAGAAGCTTGATTTGGACTCATAAATCATTGTAGAATCACCCTGAAGTTGAATCAAGATTATAGGAGTTATGATGAAGAAGTTATCCCACTTTTAACCGAAGTGACTCCAGTTTACCCTGTTTGGAGATTTGGCTATTTCTTCTTGATTCTAATCAAACCAGAATGAATCAAGATGTAAGAAGCTTTATTTGGACTCGTAAATCAGTGGATAATCACCCTGAAGTTGAATCAATATCATAGGAGTTATGATGAAGATGTTATTCCACTTTTAACCGAAGTGATTCCAGTTTACCTTGTTTGGAGATTTGGCAATTTATTCTTGATTCTAATCAAACCAGAATGAATCAAGATGTAAGAATCTTAATTTAGACTCATAAATCAGTGTAGAATCATCCTGAAGTTGAATCAATATCATTAGACTTATGATGAAGAAGTTATCCCACTTTTAACCTAAGTGATCTCAGTTTACCCTGTTTGGAGATTTGGCAATTTATTCTTGATACTAATAAAACCAGAATGAATCACGATGTAGGAAGCTTGATTTGGACTCATTAATCAGTGTAGAATCACCCTGTAGTTGAATCAAGATCATAGGAGTTATTATGAAGAAGTTATCCCACTTTTAACGGAAGTGATTCCAGTTTACCCTGTTTGGAGAGTTGGCAATTTCTTCTTGATACTAATAAAACCAGAATGAATCACGATGTAAGAACCTTGATTTGGACTCATAACTCAGTATAGAATTATCCTGAATTTGAATCAATATCATTGGAGTTATGATGAAGAAGTTATCCCAGTTTTAACTGAAGTGACTCCAGTTTACCCTGTTTGGAGATTTGGCGATTTTTTCTTGATTCTAATCAAACCAAAATTAATCAAGATATAAGAAGATTTATGTGGACTCATAAATCAGTGGATAATCAGCCTGAAGTTGAATCAATATAATAGGAGTTATGATGAAGATGTTATTCCACTTTTAATCGAATTGATTCCAGTTTACCTTGTTTGGAGATTTGGCAAATTCTTCTTGATTCTAATCAAACCAGAATGAATCAAGATGTCAGAATATTGATTTAGACTCATAAATCAGTTTAGAATCATCCTGAAGTTGAATCAACATCATTAGACTTATGATGAAGAAGTTATCCCACTTTTAACCTAAGTGATCCCAGTTTACCCTGTTTGGAGATTTGGCAATTTATTCTTGATACTAATAAAACCAGAATGAATCACGATGTAGGAAGCTTGATTTGGACTCATTAATCAGTGTAGAATCACCCTGTAGTTGAATCAATATCATAGGAGTTATGATGAATAAGTTATCCCACTTTTAACCGAAGTGATTCCAGTTTACCCTGTTTGGAGATTTGACAATTTCTTCTTGATACAAATAAAACCAGAATTAATCACGATGTAAGAAGCTTGATTTGGACTCATTAATCAATGTAGAATCACCCTGAATTTGAATCAAGATCATAGGAGTTATGATGAAGAAGTTATCCCACTTTTAATCGAAGTGATTCCAGTTTACTCTGTTTGGAGATTTGGCAATTTCTTCTTGATACAAATAAAACCAGAATGAATCACGATGTAAGAATCTTGATTCGGACTCATAAATCAGTTTAGAATCACCCTGTAGTTGAATCAAGATCATAGGAGTTATGATGAATAAGTTATCCCACTTTTAACCGAAGTGATTCCAGTTTAGAATTGACAATTTCTTCTTGATACAAATAAAACCAGAATGAATAACGATGTAAGAATCTTGAATCGGACTCATAAATCAGTTTAGAATCACCCTGAAGTTGAATCAAGATCATAGGAGTTATGATGAAGAAGTTATCCCACTTTTAACCGAAGTGATTCCAGTTTACCCTGTTTGGAGAATTGGCAATTTCTTCTTGATACAAATAAAACCAGAATTAATCAAGATGAAAGAAGCTTTATTTGGACTAATAAAGCAGTGGATAATCACCCTGAAGTTGAATCAATATCATTGGAGTTATGATGAAGAAGTTATCCCACTTTTAACCGAAGTGATTCCAGTTTGCCCTGTTTTGAGAGTTGGCAATTTCTTCTTGATACTAATAAAACCAGAATGAATCACGATGCAAGAACCTTGATTTGGACTCGTAAATTAGTATAGAATTATCCTGAAGTTGAATCAATATCATTGGAGTTATGATGAAGAAGTTATCCCACTTTTAACTGAAGTGATTCCAGTTTGCCCTATTTGGAGATTTGGCAATTTCTTCTTGATACTAATAAAACCAGAATGAATCACGATGTAAGAAGCTTGATTTGGACTCATAAATCAGTGTAGAACCACCCTGAATTTGAAGCAAGATCATAGGAGTTATGATGAAGAAGTTATCCCACTTTTAACCGAAGTGATTCCAGTTTACCCTGTTTGGAGAATTGGCAATTTCTTCTTGATACAAATAAAACCAGAATGAATCACGATGTAAGAATCTTAATTTGGACTCATAAATCAGTTTAAAATCACCCTGAAGTTGAATCAAGATCATAGGAGTTATGATGAAGAAGTTAACCCACTTTTATCCGCAGAGACTCCAGTTTACCCTGTTTGGAGATTTGGCAGTTTCTTCTTGATTCTAATCAAACCAGAATGAATCAAGATGAAAGAAGGTTTATTTGGACTCATAAATCAGTGGATAATCACCCTGAAGTTGAATCAATATCATTGGAGTTATGAAGAAGAAGTTATCCCACTTTTAACCGAAGTTATTTCAGTTTGCCCTGTTTGGAGAGTTGGCAATTTCTTCTTGATACTAATAAAACCAGAATGAATCACGATGTAAGAAGCTTGATTTGGACTCATAAATCAGTATAGAATTATCCTGAAGTTCAACCAATATCATTGGAGTTATGATGAAGAAGTTATCCCAGTTTTAACTGAAGTGACTCCAGTTTACCATGTTTGGAGATTTGGCGATTTCTTCTTGATTCTAATCAAACCAGAATGAATCAAGATATAAGAAGCTTTAGTTGGACTCATAAATCAGTGGATAATCACCCTTAAGTTGAATCAATATAATAGGAGTTATGATGAAGATGTTATTCCACTTTTAACCTAAGTGATCCCAGTTTACCCTGTTTGGAGATTTGACAATTTATTCTTGATACTAATAAAATCAGAATAAATCACGATGTAGGAAGGTTGATTTGGACTCATTAATCAGTTTAGAATCACCCTGTAGTTGAATCAAGATCATAGGAGTTATGATGAAGAAGTTATCCCACTTTTAACCGAAGTGATTCCAGTTTACCCTATTTGGAGAATTGGCAATTTCTTCTTGATACAAATAAAACCAGAATGAATCACGATGTAAGAATCGTGATTTGGACTCATAAATCAGATTAGAATCACCCTGAAGTTGAATCAAGATCATAGGAGTTATGATGAAGAAGTTAACCCACTTTTATCCGAAGTGACTCTAGTTTACCCTGTTTGGAGATTTGGAAGTTTCTTCATGATTCCAATCAAACCAGAATTAATCAAGATGAAAGAAGATTTATTTGGACTCATAAATCAGTGGATAATCACCCTGAAGTTGAATCAATATCATTGGAGTTATGATGAAGAAGTTATCCCACTTTTAACCGAAGTGATTCAAGTTTGCCATGTTTCGAGAGTTGGCAATTTCTTCTTGATACTAATAAAATCAGAATGAATCACGATGTAAGAAGCTTTATTTGGAGTCATAAATAAGTATAGAATTATCCTGAAGTTGAATCAATATCATTGGAGTTATGATGAAGAAGTTATCCCACTTTTAACTGAAGTGATTCCAGTTTGTCCTGTTTGGAGATTTGGCAATTTATTCTTGATACTAATAAAACCAGAATGAATCACGATGTAGGAAGCTTGATTTGGACTCATTAATCAGTGTAGAATCACCCTGTAGTTGAATCAAGATCATAGGAGTTATTATGAAGAAGTTATCCCACTTTTAACGGAAGTGATTCCAGTTTACCCTGTTTGGAGAGTTGGCAATTTCTTCTTGATACTAATAAAACCAGAATGAATCACGATGTAAGAACCTTGATTTGGACTCATAACTCAGTATAGAATTATCCTGAATTTGAATCAATATCATTGGAGTTATGATGAAGAAGTTATCCCAGTTTTAACTGAAGTGACTCCAGTTTACCCTGTTTGGAGATTTGGCGATTTTTTCTTGATTCTAATCAAACCAAAATGAATCAAGATATAAGAAGCTTTATGTGGACTCATAAATCAGTGGATAATCAGCCTGAAGTTGAATCAATATAATAGGAGTTATGATGAAGATGTTATTCCACTTTTAATCGAAGTGATTCCAGTTTACCTTGTTTGGAGATTTGGCAAATTCTTCTTGATTCTAATCAAACCAGAATGAATCAAGATGTCAGAATATTGATTTAGACTCATAAATCAGTTTAGAATCATCCTGAAGTTGAATCAATATCATTGGACTTATGATGAAGAAGTTATCCCACTTTTAACCTAAGTGATCCCAGTTTACCCTGTTTGGAGATTTGGCAATTTATTCTTGATACTAATAAAACCAGAATGAATCACGATGTAGGAAGCTTGATTTGGACTCATTAATCAGTGTAGAATCACCATGTAGTTGAATCAAGATCATAGGAGTTATGATGAATAAGTTATCCCACTTTTAACCGAAGTGATTCCAGTTTACCCTGTTTGGAGATTTGACAATTTCTTCTTGATACAAATAAAACCAGAATTAATCACGATGTAAGAAGCTTGATTTGGACTCATTAATCAATGTAGAATCACCCTGAATTTGAATCAAGATCATAGGAGTTATGATGAAGAAGTTATCCCACTTTTAACCGAAGTGATTCCAGTTTACCCTGTTTGGAGATTTGGCAATTTCTTCTTGATACAAATAAAACCAGAATGAATCACGATGTAAGAATCTTGATTCGGACTCATAAATCAGTTTAGAATCACCCTGTAGTTGAATCAAGATCATAGGAGTTATGATGAATAAGTTATCCCACTTTTAACCGAAGTGATTCCAGTTTAGAATTGACAATTTCTTCTTGATACAAATAAAACCAGAATGAATAACGATGTAAGAATCTTGAATCGGACTCATAAATCAGTTTAGAATCACCCTGAAGTTGAATCAAGATCATAGGAGTTATGATGAAGAAGTTATCCCACTTTTAACCGAAGTGATTCCAGTTTACCCTGTTTGGAGAATTGACAATTTCTTCTTGATACAAATAAAACCAGAATTAATCAAGATGAAAGAAGCTTTATTTGGACTAATAAAGCAGTGGATAATCACCCTGAAGTTGAATCAATATCATTGGAGTTATGATGAAGAAGTTATCCCACTTTTAACCGAAGTGATTCCAGTTTGCCCTGTTTTGAGAGTTGGCAATTTCTTCTTGATACTAATAAAACCAGAATGAATCACGATGCAAGAACCTTGATTTGGACTCATAAATTAGTATAGAATTATCCTGAAGTTGAATCAATATCATTGAAGTTATGATGAAGAAGTTATCCCACTTTTAACCGAAGTGATTCCAGTTTGCCCTATTTGGAGATTTGACAATTTCTTCTTGATACTAATAAAACCAGAATGAATCACGATGTAAGAAGCTTGATTTGGACTCATAAATCAGTGTAGAATCACCCTGAAGTTGAATCAAGATCATAGGAGTTATGATGAAGAAGTTATCCCACTTTTAACCGAAGTGATTCCAGTTTACCCTATTTGGAGATTTGGCAATTTCTTCTTGATACTAATAAAACCAGAATGAATCACGATGTAAGAATCGTGATTTGGACTCATAAATCAGATTAGAATCACCCTGAAGTTGAATTAAGATCATAGGAGTTATTATGAAGAAGTTAACCCACTTTTTTCCGAAGTGACTCTAGTTTACCATGTTTGGAGATTTGGAAGTTTCTTCATGATTCCAATCAAACCAGAATTAATCAAGATGAAAGAAGATTTATTTGGACTCATAAATCAGTGGATAATCACCCTGAAGTTGAATCAATATCATTGGAGTTATGATGAAGAAGTTATCCCACTTTTAACCGAAGTGATTCAAGTTTGCCCTGTTTCGAGAGTTGGCAATTTCTTCTTGATACTAATAAAATCAGAATGAATCACGATGTAAGAAGCTTTATTTGGAGTCATAAATAAGTATAGAATTATCCTGAAGTTGAATCAATATCATTGGAGTTATGATGAAGAAGTTATCCCACTTTTAACTGAAGTGATTCCAGTTTGTCCTGTTTGGAGATTTGGCAATTTCTTCTTGATACTAATAAAACCAGAATGAATCACGATGTAAGAAGCTTGATTTGAACTCATAAATCAGTGTAGAACCACCCTGAAGTTGAAGCAAGATCATAGGAGTTATGATGAATAAGTTATCCCACTTTTAACCGAAGTGAATCCAGTTTACCCTGTTTGGAGATTTGGCAATTTCTTCTTGATTCTAATCAAACCAGAATGAATCAAGATGTAAGAATCTTTATTTTTACTCATAAATCATTGGATAATCACCCTGAAGTTGAATCAATATCGTAGGAGTTATAATGAAGAAGTTATCCCACTTTTAACCGAAGTGACTCCAGTTTACCCTGTTTGGAGATTTGGCAATTTCTTCTTGATACAAATAAAACCAGAATTAATCAAGATGAAAGAAGCTTTATTTGGAATTATAAATCAGTGGATAATCACCCTGAAGTTGAATCAATATCATTGGAGTTATGATAAAGAAGTTATCCCACTTTTAACCGAAGTGATACGAGTTTGCCCTGTTTTGAGAGTTGGCAATTTCTTCTTGATACTAATAAAACCAGAATGAATCACGATGTAAGAACCTTGATTTGGACTCATAAATCAGTATAGAATTATCCTGAAGTTGAATCAATATCATTGGAGCTATGATGAAGAAGTTATCCCACTTTTAACTGAAGTGATTCCAGTTTGCTCTATTTAAAGATTTGGCAATTTCTTCTTGATACTAATAAAACCAGAATGAATCACGATGTAAGAAGCTTGATTTGAACTCATAAATCAGTGTAGAACCACCCTGAAGTTGAAGCAAGATCATAGGAGTTATGATGAATAAGTTATCCCACTTTTAACCGAAGTGACTCCAGTTTACCCTGTTTGGAGATTTGGCAATTTCTTCTTGATTCTAATCAAACCAGAATGAATCAAGATGTAAGAATCTTTATTTTTACTTATAAATCAGTGAATAATCACCCTGAAGTTGAATCAATATCATAGGAGTTATGATGAAGAAGTTATCCCACTTTTAACCGAAGTGACTCCAGTTTACCCTGTTTGGAGATTTGGCAATTTCTTCTTGATTCTAATCAAACCAGAATGAATCGAGATGAAAGAAGCTTTATTTGGACTCATAAATTAGTGGATAATCACCCTGAAGTTGAATCAATATCATTGGAGTTATGATGAAGAAGTTATCCCACTTTTAACCGAAGTGATTCCAGTTTATCCTGTTTGGAGATTTGACAATTTATTCTTGATACTAATAAAACCAGAATGAATCACGATGTAGGAAGCTTGATTTGGACTCATTAATCAGTGTAGAATCACCCTGTAATTGAATCAAGATCATATGAGTTATGATGAAGAAGTTATCCCACTTTTAACTGAAGTGATTCCAATTTACCATGTTTGGAGAATTGGCAATTTCTTCTTGATACAAATAAAACCAGAATGAATCAAGATGAAAGAAGCTTTATTTGAACTCATAAATCAGTGGATAATCACCCCGAAGTTGAATCAATATCATTGGAGTTATGAAGAAGAAGTTATCCCACTTTTAACCGAAGTGATTTCAGTTTGCCCTGTTTGGAGGGTTGGCAATTTCTTCTTGATACTAATAAAACCAGAATGAATCACGATGTAAGAAGCTTGATTTGGACTCATAAATCAGTATAGAATTATCCTGAAGTTCAATCAATATCATTGGAGTTATGATGAAGAAGTTATCCCAGTTTTAACTGAAGTGACTCCAGTTTACCATGTTTGGAGATTTGGCGATTTCTTCTTGATTCTAATCAAACCAGAATGAATCAAGATATAAGAAGCTTTAGTTGGACTCATAAATCAGTGGATAATCACCCTTAAGTTGAATCAATATAATAGGAGTTATGATGAAGATGTTATTCCACTTTTAACCTAAGTGATCCCAGATTACCCTATTTGGAGATTTGACAATTTATTCTTGATACTAATAAAACCAGAATGAATCATGATGTAGGAAGGTTGATATGGACTCACTAATCAGTTTAGAATCACCCTGTAGTTGAATCAAGATCATAGGAGTTATGATGAATAAGTTATCCCACTTTTAACCGAAGTGATTCCAGTTTACCCTGTTTGGAGAATTGGCAATTTCTTCTTGATACAAATAAAACCAGAATGAATCACGATGTAAGAATCGTGATTTGGACTCATAAATCAGATTAGAATCACCCTGAAGTTGAATCAAAATCATAGGAGTTATGATGAAGAAGTTAACCTAGTTTTATCCGAAGTGACTCTAGTTTACCCTGTTTGGAGATTTGGAAGTTTCTTCATGATTCTAATCAAACCAGAATTAATCAAGATGAAAGAAGATTTATTTGGACTCATAAATCAGTGGATAATCACCCTGAAGTTGAATCAATATCATTGGAGTTATGATGAAGAAGTTATCCCACTTTTAAACGAAGTGATTCAAGTTTGCCCTGTTTCGAGAGTTGACAATTTCTTCTTGATAATAATAAAATCAGAATGAATCACGATGTAAGAAGCTTTATTTGGACTCATAAATCAGTATAGAATTATCCTGAAATTGAATCAATATCATTGGAGTTATGATGAAGAAGTTATCCCACTTTTAACTGAAGTGATTCCAGTTTGTCCTGTTTGGAGATTTGGCAATTTCTTCTTGATACTAATAAAACCAGAATGAATCACGATATAAGAACCTTGATTTGGACTCATAAATCAGTGTAGAACCACCCTGAAGTTGAAGAAGTTGAAGCAAGATCATAGGAGTTATGATGAATAAGTTATCCCACTTTTAACCGAAGTGACTCCAGTTTACCCTGTTTGGAGATTTGACAATTTCTTCTTGATTCTAATCAAACCAGAATGAATCAAGATGTAAGAATCTTTATTTTTACGCATAAATCAGTGGATAATCACCCTGAAGTTGAATCAATATCATAAGAGTTATGATGAAGAAGTTATCCCACTTTTAACCAAAGTGACTCCAGTTTACCCTGTTTGGAGATTTGGCAATTTCTTCTTGATTCTAATCAAACCAGAATGTATCAAGATGAAAGAAGCTTTATTTGGACTCATAAATCAGTGGATAATCACCCTGAAGTTGAATCAATATCATTGGAGTTATGATGAAGAAGTTATCCCACTTTTAACCGAAGTGATTCCAGTTTATCCTGTTTGGAGATTTGGCAATTTATTCTTGATACTAATAAAACCAGAATGAATCACTATGTAGGAAGCTTGATTTGGAATCATTAATCAGTGTAGAATCACCCTGTAGTTGAATCAAGATCATAGGAGTTATGATGAAGAAGTTATCCCACTTTTAACTGAAGTGATTCCAATTTACCATGTTTGGAGAATTGGCAATTTCTTCTTGATACAAATAAAACCAGAATGAATCACGATGTAAGAATCTTGATTTAGACTCATAAATCAGTTTAGAATCACCCTGAAGTTGAATCAAGATCATAGGAGTTATGATGAAGAAGTTAACCCACTTTTATCCGAAGTGACTCCAGTTTATCCTGTTTGGAGATTTGGCAGTTTCTTCTTGATTCTAATCAAACCAGAATGAATCAAGATGAAAGAAGCTTTATTTAGACTCATAAATCAGTGGATAATCACCCTGAAGTTGAATCAATATCATTGGAGTTATGATGAAGAAGTTATCCCACTTTTAACCGAAGTGATTCCAGTGTGCCCTGTTTTGAGAGTTGGCAATTTCTTCTTGATACTAATAAAACCAGAATGAATCACGATGTAAGAAGCTTGATTTCGACTCATAAATCAGTATAAATTTATCCTGAAGTTGAATCAATATCATTGGAGTTATGATGAAGAAGTTATCCCAGTTTTAACCGAAGTGATTCCAGTTTGTCCTATTTGGAGATTTGACAATTTCTTCTTGATACTAATAAAACCAGAATGAATCACGATGTAAGAAACTTGATTTGGACTCATAAATCAGTGTAGAACCACCATGAAGTTGAAGCAAGATCATAGGAGTTATGATGAAGCAGTTATCCCACTTTTAACCGAAGTGACTCCAGTTTACCCTGTTTGGAGATTTGGCAATTTCTTCTTGATTCTAATCAAACCAGAATGAATCAAGATGTAAGAATCTTTATTTTTACTCATAAATCAGTGGATAATCACCCTGAAGTTGAATCAATATCATAGGAGTTATGATGAAGAAGTTATCCCACTTTTAACCGAAGTGACTCCAGTTTACCCTGTTTGGAGATTTGGCAATTTCTTCTTGATTCTAATCAAACCAGAATGAATCAAGATGAAAGAAGCTTTCTTTGGACTCATAAATCAGTGGATAATCACCCTGAAGTTGAATCAATATCATTGGAGTTATGATGAAGAAGTTATCTCACTTTTAACCGACGTGATTCCAGTTTTCCCTGTTTGGAGATTTGGCAATTTATTCTTGATTCTAATAAAACCAGAATGAATCACGAGGCAGGAAGCTTAATTTGGACTCATTAATCAGTGTAGAATCACCATGTAGTTGAATCAAGATCATAGGAGTTATAATGAAGATGTTATCCCACTTTTAACTGAAGTGATTCCAATTTATCATGTTTGGAGAATTGGCAATTTCTTCTTGATACAAATAAAACCAGAATGAATCACGATGTAAGAATCTTGATTTACACTCATAAATCAATTTAGAATCACCCTGAATTTGAATCAAGATCATAGGAGTTATGATGAAGAAGTTAACCCACTTTTATCCGAAGTGACTCCAGTTTATCTTGTTTGGAGATTTGGCAGTTTTCTTCTTGATTATAATCAAACCAGAATGAATCAAGATGAAAAGAAGCTTTATTTGGACTCATAATCAGTGGATAATCACCCTGAAGTTGAATCAATATCATTGGATGAGTTAGTGTCTAGGCAAGACATGGGGTGCGTGCTCTTTTCCTTGCTTTTGGTTTTGTCCCACGAGGTTTTCCAGGAGGAAGGTTTTTAACGAGGCCACAACTTGTCCACATATCACCTAAGTGCTATTCTCGGTCCAAGACTAATAGAAGTTGCATTTTATTTCATTTTAAACTTATAGACTATAGTTTTAGTTCTTTCCTTTTTTTGATTCATGTCGAAACCCTAGAGGATTTGTCTCTGGTTTCTTATTTAAAGGGTTCTCTACACCCTTTTGTAATCATCCAACCTTTTCAATACAAGTATCATTCATCTTATACGGCTCTCTCTCTCTAAAAGAAGTGTGCCGAGTTCTGGTGTGTCATATCCAGAGACTTAAGGGTGTTTAGTTTGGTGTGTCATATCCAAATCATTCATCTAGGAGTATCAAGAGATCATTCATCCCTCTTGTGTCACCATTCAATCCACACGCCTTGAAGAACTTGAGTCTTTGATTCGTTCTTGCAAGGATCTATCCATTCCCATCAACCAAAGAACATCCTAGGGACGCATCACTAAGGCAGGCCTAATATCACTAATGAGATTCCTATCACTAATCATATGATGACTAGCTCCTGAATCTATTATGATTGGCTTAGAGATAAGGGGATGTGTACCAGACTTCTTTGAGGAGATAATGGCTTTGGCTGCTTTGATCAGTGGCTCTATATCACTCATTCTGATGGGACCATCATTGATCACAGCCTTGCTCCAATTTTCTCCTTTATTAGAATCACTGGTGAATGCTAAGTACATAGATGCGCCCTTAAGACCTGGTTGATCATCCATTTCAACTTTGAGTTTCATTCCACCAGACCTGAAATCCAACCAGCTTGGTTTAATGTTCTTCCTGACATGTCTTTTCTTGGTCTTCTTGTATCCAGGTAGCAACACCATCCTGTGCTTTTCCTTGAAAGCTGGTTTATGTTCCCTTGTAAAGAGAGTTTGAGACATTTGTTCTCTTTGAACTAGAGCACACACACTGTCAATGATGCGTCCCTAGGATGCTCCTTGGTTGATGGGAATGGATAGATCCTTGCAAGAACAAATCAGAGACTCAAGTTCTTCAAGGCGTGTGGATTGAATGGTGACACAAGAGGGATGAATGATCTCTTGATACTCCTAGATGAATGATTTGGATATGACACACCAAACTAAACACCCTTAGGTCTCTGGATACTACACACCAGAACTCGGCACACTTTCTAGAGAGAGAGCCGTCAAGATGAATGTTACTTGTTTATTAAAAGACTGAATGAGTACAAGAGGGTGTAGAGAACCCTTTAAATAAGAAACCAGAGAACATACTCTCTAGGGTTTCGACAATAAACCAAAAAAGGAAAGAAAGAAAACTATAGTCTAAGTTTAACATAAGTTTAAAATGAAATAAAAATGCAACTTCTTTGAGTCTTGGACCGAGAATAGTACATAGGTGATGTGAAGACAAGTTGTGGCCTCGTTAAAAACCTTCCTCCTGGAAAACCTCGTGGGACAAAACCAAAAGCAAGGAAAAGAGCACACACCCCATGTCTTGCTTAGACACTAACTCAGCTTGATGTAGAGATGGCTTGAATGGTGATCAAGACATCTCGGATCAGACCTTGTCCAAGACTTTCTTGTTGTGGATGTGAAGTGAGTAATCCAACAACATTCTCCTTAAGCTTCTTGACTCTGGAACGAGTCATGGGACCTTCAGGAATGGCTAGAGCATCATCACCAAGTTGTTGGTGCAATGTGGCTTCATGTGGCTCATCTAGACTCTCCTTGTCCTCCTTAGTGATCCGGTCCATGATCACATCATCCCCTCCCTCTTGAAAAGGATTTGTCCTCAAATCAGGTTCATCTACAGCAAAAGGAGCCAAGTCAGTGACATTGAAGCTATTTGATACATCATACTTACCTTGGAGATCAAGCTTGTAGGCATTGTCATTGATCTTGTGGATGATCTCAAAGGGTCCATCAACCCTTGGCATCAGCTTGGACTTCCTCTCGTTGGGAAACCTATCCTTCCTCAGGTGCAGCCACACTTGGTCACCAACTTCAAAGGTCCTCACACGTCTCCCCTTGTTAGCTTGCTTCTCATAAAGCTTGGTCTTCTGCTCAATGTTTTGTCTAGCCTTCTCATGAATCTGTTGGACCATCTCTGCTTTCTTCTTGCCATCTAGACTTGTCCTTTCACACTCAGGTAAAGGCATTAGATCCAAAGGAGAGGTGGGATTGAACCCATAAACAATTTCAAAAGGAGAATACTTAGAAGCAGAATGCATAGCATGATTGTATGCAAATTCACAATGTGGTAAGTATTCTTCCCATGTCCTTAAGTTCTTTCTAATGAATGCACGCAGGAGTGTTCCTAAAGTCCTATTAACTACCTCAGTTTGCCCATCAGTTTGTGGATGACATGTAGTAGAGAACAATAGCTTAGTGCCTAGCTTAGACCAAAGTGTCTTCCAGAAGTAACTAAGAAACTTAGTGTCCCTATCAGAAACTATAGTTCTAGGCATGCCATGCAAACGTACAACCTCCTTAAAGAACAAGTTAGCTACATGTAATGCATCATCAGTCTTGTGACATGCTATGAAATGTGCCATCTTAGAGAACCTATCAACAACAACAAAGATAGAATCCTTTCCAGTTCTAGTTCTAGGCAAACCAACAATAAATTCCATAGAGATGTCATTCCAGGGATGGTGTGGAATGGGCAAAGGAGTATACAAACCCTGGTTTTGTACTTGGGACTTGGCATGCTTGCAAGTAGCACACCTTCCACAGATCCTCTCCACATCTCTCTTCATGTGCGGCCAATAGAAGTGATCCTGTAAAACTTTCAAGGTCTTGGCAATCCCAAAGTGTCCCATTAGACTGCCCCCATGGTGCTATCACGACGACAATACAACCTATCCTCTCTACCACCACAACTGCCGCTGAGATCTGGAGTACTCTCACCACTACTTATGCGAAGCCCAGCCGAGGCCATTTCAAGCAACTCAAACAGCAACTCAAAGCTGCTACAAAAGGTACAAAGTCCATTATTGAGTATGTTCAAGGACTCACAGCTCTCTTTGATCAGCTTGCGCTCCTTGGTAAACCGGAGGACCCTGAAGATCAAATTGATGCTATACTTGAAGGCCTTCCAGAGGATTACAAAACCTTGATTGATCAAGTAGAAAGCCGTGAACCAAATCTGGGTATTTCTGTTCTTATCAATCTCTTATCTGTCTATCTGTTTGCAAGTGAGCCAAATCTGATTAACAAAGAAAATCCCCAGGAGAAATCGGGTTCAGTCTAGGAGAAATCAGACTGAGGTTTGGTAAAATCACTTGCTCATCCAAAATCTTGCAATCTGTCTATCTTTTCTTTTCTTTGGGGATTTGGGTTTCTGCATTTTTCACTTGATTGGGTTGTTTACAGAACCATTGAATCACTATCATCACCAAAAGCTTGAGAGATCAAAGGATATTGTGAGGAGAGAGTTCTGTTTATTGCTAAAGTTTGTTGATTTTGCAGGAAACCATGTCTGGAGAAAACAATGAACAAGAAGGAACACCACCACCTGCCGTCAATATTAATCCTTTTCAAATGCAGGCTCTAATTGCTGAGATCACCAAGCAAGTTCAAGATAATCTGATCAGAAGAGAAGAGGAAGCCAATGAATTATTTTATGGTTCTAGACAGCCTAGAAACAGAGCTGCAGAACGACAAGAAA
>CAJHQQ010002805.1:0-57358 GCA_905132885.1 Moricandia moricandioides
TCTCCCGGAGGCAGAAGTTCAAGTCGGGGGGTGTGTGCACTAAACACCTCTGATAGACCTTGGTATGCAGATATATTAAACTATCTTGCGGCCGGAGTAAAGCCCAAACTCTTCAAAGGATATCATAAAAGGAAATTTTTGAGAGAAATCTGGAGATATCACTGGGATGAACCTTATCTTTACAAACGATGTTCTGACGGCATATATAGACGATGTGTTGCCGTAAGCGAAACTCCAGAAATTTTATATCATTGTCATGGATCTGATTACGCCGGACATTTCGCTTGTTTTAAGACAGTGTCAAAAATCCTAAAAGCGGGATTTTTGTGGCCGACTATGTTTCGAGATGCTCAAGTCTACGTATCGAAATGCGACCCCTGCCAAAGAAGAGGAAAATTAACAAGAGAAACGACATGGAACAAAATTTCATACATGAAGTTGAAGTTTTTGATTGTTGGAGCATCGATTACATGGGCCCTTTCCCTTCTTCGCACGGAAATAAATAAATATTGGTGACCGTAGACTATGTATCTAAATGGGTGGAAGCAATAGCTACTCCAAAAAATGATGTTGCCGTAGTTGTTAAAATCTTCAAGAGTATTATCTTTCCAAAATTTGGAGTTTGGCGAATCGTAATAAGCGATGGAGGCACCCACTTCATTAATAAAGTGTTCAAAAAACTGCTCAAGAAACATGGAGTTCACCATCGAGTACCTACACCCTATCATCCTCAGACCAGCAGACAAGTGGAAGTATCCAACAGTCAGATCAAAGAAATCCTAGAAAAGACGGTAGGATCAACTCATAAAGATTTGTATTTGAAGTTAGATAATGTACTTTGGGCATACCGAACAAAGTTTAAAACACCATACCCCATTCCACTTAATCTATGGATAATCCTGCCATCTCCCTGTAGAACTAGCGCATAAAGCCGAATAGGCCATAAAAAGATAAAGTTTGATGCTAATCTCGCAGCAGAAAAGAGATTAATTCAACTAAATGAGCTTGATGAAATCAGATATCGCTCCTACGAGAACTCGAAATTTTACAAGGAGAGAACTAAAGACTATCACGACAAGAAAATTATTTCAAGGCATTTTGAACCGAACGATAAAGTACTCCTGTACAACTCTCGGTTAAATCTGTTTCCTAGAAAATTACGTTCTCGTTGGTTTGGACCCTTCACCATCAAAGAAATTACGCCTTACGGGGAAATTTTCCTATTTAATCCTAAAGGAGAAGATTTCATGGTGAATGGGAAGCGTGTGAAACATTATTGGGCTAGAGCTGAAATTCCGCATACGCAGACCGCATGTCGAGAGGTGCCTAACCTCGGATGATAAACCCATTTTTCGTCAAGCTAACGACTTTAAACAAGCGCTGAGTGGGAGGCAACTAACTAATTTAATAATAAAATAATATATATATATATATAATAATAAAACAAAAAAAATATATAATAAATAATAAAAATAAAAATAAAAACAAAAAACAAAAAGACGAAAATATATAATAGAAATAATTAATTTATTAATAACAAATATATAATAATTATTTATGCAATTACAAATTTTTTAGGTTAATGTGGACTCACCGAAAATACCATCGATCGACGCCCTTATAGGACCGCCGATCGACGGTCGTCTGTTGAGTAGGTTAACTCGACACGACCCCGATTTATAAATCACTTTTCTCCACAACCGTCAAAACATAAACGAGTACAACACTTGATTTCTCTCCCGATTTTCGGCTAATTTTGCTCATTTTTGACCCTATATCACTCAATTTTCACCCTTTATACATGTCTTGTTCATTAAATCACTCATTCATCAAGGTATGTTCTCTAAATCTCTTAGTTTAGGGAACTTTTCAGGGTTTGAAGAAAAATCAAATCTTTTGTGGTTTAACTCCGAATTTAGAATGATTTAGCGTGATGGCGTACTTGATTAGGAGTTATCTACTTTGTTTGAACATGAGTTGCACGATTTGAGTTCATTATTCTAAATTTCGTAATCCATGATCCGCGATGATCCATCAATCGATGCCCATGAATCACCGTCGATCGATGGCTATGAGGTTCTGTCGATCGATGACCATGTGGTACCATCGATCGTTGGTTGTTCTTTTAATCTCGACATCGATTCTGATTTGTGCCTTGCTTGATTAAATGCAGATGGACGAGAGGAGAACAAAAGCGCGGTACGAGGTCGATAGCTCCAGTGCTCCACCACGGGGTCCTCCATGCCGAGACCTTTGGCCCAAAGAGGAGGAGGCCTTACTTGTGACATTCGAGGATCATCCCAACCCTCGAAAATCTGTAATATCGAAAGAATGCACACATCGTCCCATGCGCGAGGAGTGAGAAGATTTGGACAACCTCTACTACAACGCTTGGCAAAGGGTTACCATCGATCCCACCAAGTTTGTCAATAAGAGAACTCTGAATAAGCTGGGGCTCTACACATATTTTAGACATATGTTGCAGGAGCTTGAACTGGGCACCATGGCTACTAAGCCATATCCTCTCTACACCGACCTGGGCTGACAGTGCATAGCCACGGCTCAGGTGTTCTACAGGAGCCCTCGGGTAAAGGTGGCGCATTAGGCCACCCTGAATTTTCTAATCAGTGGCATCCGGTAAATCACTTTTCTCCACAACCGCCAAAACACAAACGAGTACAACACTTGATTTTTCTCCCGATTTTCGGCTGATTTTGCTCGTTTTTGATCCTATATCACTCGATTTTCACCCTTTATACCTGTCTAGTTCATTAAATCACTCATTCATCTAGGTATGTTCTCCAAATCTCTTAGTTTAGGTAACTTTTTTGGGTTTGAAGAAAAATCGAATATTTTGTGGTTTAACTCCGAATTTAGGATGATTTAGGGTGACGGAGTACTAGATTAGGAGTTATCTACTTTGTTTGAACATGAGTTGAACGATTTGAGTTCATTATTATCGATTTCGTAATCCATGATCCGCGATGATCCATCGATCAATGCCCATGAGTCGCCGTCGATCGATGGCCATGTGGTTCGTCGATCGATGACCATGTGGTACAATCGATCAATGGTTGTTCTTTTAATCTCGACATCGATTCTGATTTGTGCCTTGTTTGCTTAAATGCAGATGGACGAGAGCAGAACAAAAGCGGGGTACGAGGTCGGTAGCTCCAGTGCTCCACCACGGGGTCCTCCATGCCAAGACCCTCGGCCCAAAGAGGAGGAGGCCTTACTTGTGACATTCGAGGATCATCCCAACCCTTGAAAAGCTGTGATATCAAAAAAGTGCACACATCGTCGCATGCGCGAGGAGTGGGACGATTTGGACAGCCTCTACTACAACGCTTGGAAAAGCGTTACCATCGAGCCCACCAAGTTTGTCGATAAGCGAACTCTGAATAAGCTGGGGATCTACACATATTTTAGACAGATTGTGCAGGAGCTTAGACTGGGAACCATGGCTACCGGATCCCCATCCCGCACCTGGCGACCCTGAAGGAAAAACCCTTCAAGGGTTCTAGCATGAAGAGGGAGACGATCGGGAGCCTCTTGACACCCATCTTCAGCTTTTTTGTCATTAGCTTCGAGGGAGCTTCGGTGGAGAGAGAGCTGCGCTTCATCGATGAGGGTCATCTGACGAGGACCCAGTGGCTGAAGGAGGGACGCTTTTGGTCCGTTATGGATGACGAGGGACCTCTGATGATAGATCTCCCAGTGCACGAGGTGACAGACTTCTCTGATGATCTCCAGCGCCTCGCATTCCATCTAGCTTAGCAGCACCTCCACACGGCACCTCTCAGGGTACGGCGCAGAGGAGGCCTCCGACCAGCTCACCCGGTCGTAGCAGCCGCAGCGGACAAGCCGGCACAGCCACCTCCACCTCTCCCAGCCTTCCCTCAGATCCCAGAGATCGCCATACACGACCATGGTGTTTTCCAGCGAGTCGTGGTGGACGCACTTCGAGCGATATGGGCCAGGGTAGAGACGATGTCATGGTGCCAGTGCTTCAGCCGTCCTAGGACCAGAGCCAGATCGCCACCGGGAGCAGCACCACAGCAGCATCAGCATGACATGGTTACATCAGACGACAAGTAGTCCCTTTGATACTCCTTCGTCTCGTATTTCATTTTATTTTCAGACTGATACTCTCTTTTTTTTCTCTTGTTGCATTTGGATTTAGACTATTTATTTATTGCTGTTTGGATGTTTTTAACGTGTGCTTAAGTGTCTAACAGAGCTAACCCAAAGAGAGATGATAAGAATGGGGAATACAATTCAGTCTGTCAGATTAGTATCGATCGACGTCTCCTTGTTGCTGTCGATCGATGGCGATTTAACAGAGATTTACGAGTTTTAACTTTATTTATACTACTACTTATTTCAGTATTTTTTCATTTTTGAATGTTTACCCGATAGTTCGAATACACCATCGATCGATACCATATATTCACCATCGATCGACGATGATGGTTTACCATCGGTAGACGCTCACCAACTGCCATCGATCGATACTCCTAATAGAGTTAGTATATTCAGTTATCTCTAACACTGTTTCCTTATTATTTAATTTCTCCTAACCAATCCGAGACGGATTACACTGGGGACAGTGAAATTTAAGTCTAGGGGAGGTTCGCTAATGCTATCTATTTGTTTTTGAATTCTATTTCTATAATTATATAAGTTTTTCTATAAGTTTTTCAAAAAGTTTTTACTGACTCAAGGAGGAGACTATGAAAAATTTATTATTGACTAACCACACTTTAGCACCATTCTTAGAAGGTTGTTTGCAGAGATTACTACAGATACCAAAGTGGATCATCATGCCACTATATCACACTAACTTAGAAAGTTTGAAGGAACCGAATCTGATTTCCAACATTAATCCTAACACTATCAGCTTGCTTTGGGATTTGGTATACACTGGATCGGATTCCTTCTGGAAGTTTGTAGGTACAAGTCATTGCACCTCTGGTTCCCTTCAGTCTCTCTCTCTCTCTCTTCAGTATCTACTAAAAATAAAAGATTGAGATGATTTCCTGAGATGCAGAGGGGTAGGTACATTACCGATGACCCAACTATTCTAATTCAAAAGAATGATCACACATTGTAGGAAGCGAGGGATAGGTACATTATTGATGACCCCACTATTCGTCAACAACTTTGTTTAAAAATAATAATAATGATAATAATAATAATAATAATAATAATAATAATAATAATAATAATAATAATAATAATAATAATAATAATAATAATAATAATAATAATAATAATAATAATAATAATAATAATAATAATAATAATATAAATATATTTCAAAAATGAGATGGCAAGATGGATTGTATCAGTATCATTGTCCATTGAGTTTGAGATCCAAAAAGATACAGAAAAGAGAGAAAAGAGGGAATAAAGCGTTCAAAGAAGATTTTGTGCCTAGATGTTTAGATACTTGCAGAGGTAAGAGTCCATTTATCTTTTGATTGATACTCCCAAGGTAAAGCCTGCACTTTTATTTTATGCAAGGAAATGAAATTAGTTGAGAGGAGAGTCAGACTAGTATTCGCTAAGTTGTTGGTAGACGAGATTTGGTTGCTATACTAGGATAGGGTATATAAAGTTCCTATGATTAACTTGATAGGATGTGGTTGCAACAAAGTATGGTGACAGTTATACTTAGACATTATTTGAGTCTCCGCTTTTCAAAACCTCTTATACAGGCTTTGTTTGCTTGAGGACAAGAAAAACGTTAATTTTTGGGGAGTTGATATACCATGGATTTTACCTATGATATATAGATTGTTTTTAGAGTTTTTTATATGCATTTGGTATTGTTTTAGAATATTTACAGGTCTAGGTACTCAATGAAAGTAATTGGAGCTTTTGGACTATTTTGGAGCATTCAAGATTGCTCAACAGAAACTCAGAGTCGAATCCAGATTTATGAATAGACCATCGATCGACGTCACACACTATGCATCGATTGACGGTCAAGTCGACAGCAAGTTGGTGAAGGCTTGAGAAATTAAAAGTTTTACCCCAGAAGTTTCATTAATTACAAGACAAGTCCCTGGCCAAAATTTAGACTATTTATTAGGGTTTCCTATCTTTGTTTTGACCTAAGCCTAGAAGACCTAAGAGAGAGTTGTCTTCTAAGTTACACCAGAGTTTTAGAGTTTAGAGTTGGAACACATTGCTACACCTATTGGAGAGAAACATCTGATCATCATTAACAAAAAGATCTTGAACTCCTTATCTTTTTACTCAGTTTATTCTATGCAATTTATTCAGAATTTATTCATGTTCTTTATTGTTATGTCTGAGTAGTTCTCTATTTGATTTAAGGTTATTCAGTGGTAGTAATGTATTTTTTTATTTTATAGAATTGTTAGGGTAGTCTTCTTGGTTTTTTGTTTAACTTGCTCTTAATGCTCAATTGAACTTGACCACCTCAATCTTAGAAATTATGGTTCTATAGCGCAAGCGAGAGCCTGTTTACAACCTGGACTCTATTTTAAACAATCTAAAGAACTAGTAACAAACGAGAGTTGAATTAGAAGTTTGGAGAACTTATCAAACCACGAAACCAGTATTGTTTAGAATGAGCATCGATCGATCCCATCTTACTGTAATCGATCGATGCCCAGTTGAGATGCCCGAGACCGATCTCCTAAACCCTAAGGTTTGAGTTCATAAAGATGCTTAATAAAACCCTAGCAATCTATTAGTCTTCATTATCTAAACCTACCTGAGAATTTCCCCTAAGTCTAATCTCTTAATTTAATCCTCACAAACCAAATCAATCTTGAAATCATTTTTATTGTTATTGTTATAATTCAATCTAGCTTTAATTCGAAAACAATAAGTCTATTGTGCAATCCTGGAGTCTATGTGGATTTGATCCCTAAGTACTACAATGAACCTCTTATTTGAGAGAGTAAAGCGGGAAATAGGGCTAATTTGAAAGTGAAATAAAAATAACCACATCACTGGTGCATGGTAGAATTGCTTGGCTGCTAAATTATCAAACCGAAAGATTGTCCAATCTTTCTATAAACTGCTCGGGTTGACCGGTTTTGGGATAATACTCATATCTTCTAATTTCCATGGCCACTTCTCCTGATATTTGGATTTCAGGAAAGCTGAGAGATTCATCTTGAATCCTAAGATCATTTTTGGTTCAGGCCACTCCTTATTTGGGCTTGAATCCTCTTCTAAAGTCTGGTACTCGCATATTGACGTGCTGAAGAACCTCCAGTTTGTAAAATTCATATCTTCCTTGTCCGAGCAGATTTAGGTATGATTCTAAATGGTCTGAAATAATTCTTGAGTTTATAATCTATGAAAATTTGTTTCGTTGTAAAGGCTCTCCTTGTTGGTGATATATGATGTTTTGACTGAACACATTTCATGATTAGTCCATTGGCTGGTTGATTGGTGCATCTAGTTGTCCTCTGGTTCAGGTACCGTTTCTGGGATTACAACATTCCCTCTCACTTCAAGAAGTTTCGACCTAGAAACTGTATTGTCTGTACCAAAATAGAGCAAGTCAGGTTTCATTCTCTTTTGAGAGTTTAGAACCATACATTGGTATAATTTCGGTTTGGTAATGCATGGTGCATCTGGTGGCTCTTCTTTGAGAAAATGTGAAAGGATCATGCATATGCTATGGTTATGGCCATTAAATCAATTCTGGAGTGGATTGTCCTTCAAATTTTTAGTGGCCACGTTTCGGATCTTCCTTGGAGTTGATTCTCCTAGCAACATAAGATTATCCGGTGGGATTTCCGTGAAGCTTTCTTCTTTGCAACCTAAAACAACCTCAACATTCTGGGCAAAAAGCAAGTGCATTATATCTGTGTTTGGAATACTGATAAATATAATTTGAAAGTTTCAGACTTACTTTGATAGCTTCCACAAGTTGAAGAATTATTTTCCTCTTTGGACAACTTGTTTTTGTTGACTGCCTTCTTTGCAAATCTTGATATCGGTTTGGATGCCCTTCTATTTTTCTTTTACCTGGATCAAAACTTCTTGGTAAAGGCAAGTGCATGATGTCTGATTTATCAAGTGATATGGACGTTCTAAGACTAGATAGACTTACCTTGTCTAGGCTGAATTTGAATGACAGTGGTTCAGCATCCCTTAGGCCCAGTTTCTGGACATCATCTGATAACACCATGGTTGATGCCCTTGTCATTTGGCCGTGTACTCTATTTGGTTTCCTAAAACTGCTTTACATTCTCTTGGACAATACAAATGCATTAATCTTGTCATGGAAATATCAAGAACGTGCTGGTCCAAAATGAAACTTACCATACGTTTTAGAATTTGAACAATCCATAGTTCAGTTTTTGGTTTCCATTTGTTGTGTGGCTCATGAATGAACCTATGCTCTGATTCTTCTCTTGGGACTTCAGTAAGCATTGAACTCTCTTTTTTCCTTCCTGTACTATACACGTTTAGATTCTCAACCAAAAGTGGTTTTAGATACTTACCTTGGGAAGGCATGTTTGCCACTGGTCTTGCTTCTTTAAGCTTCATAGACTGCATTTTGTCTTGAATTCTCATCCGTTCCATTGGAGGGCTGGCTATTGGTGTGTCTTCTCCTCTGGATTCAGGCTCCTTAATACCTGTGATATCAGAATTTGACAAAGACAAGTGCATGAAACTTGAAATTGGATCTAACAAGTCAGACTGAATTAAACTATCACTCATTTTCGATAATTCAGTTTTCTCTTCTAGTGATGTTTCTTTCAATACTTTCTAGCCGGACAGTAACAACAAAGTGTCCTTTTTTATGAAATCTGTAACATGTCTGATCTCTTAAATTTTTAGGACTAGAACACTTACCTTGTTCAGTGTTGCTCATGCTTGATGGTATGGACATATTTGTGCATTGAGCCTCCTTGTGGTCCATTGAAAGATTTACTACTTTTGGCTCTTCCTCTCTGGCCTTATGTTTATCACGACCGGTAGTAACATCCTTGGACAGAGACAAGTGCATCATACCAGTGAAAGATGATTTATAAACCGATTCATGAAGTATAAGACTTACCTTAGCCTCTTCTTGAATTAACGATTTTTCTTGTTTTTTTTTTATCCATGGCCATTGATACCTCATAATTTTGGTATTGATTATAGATAACCATGTGCCTTTAGTTTGGCCGAATCTTGTCTTGTTGGATAAGGCTTCTATAGCCTTCTTGTGGCACAACTCTCTTTGCCTCTTTAGACCCACCATTAAAAAATCTCCTTGGGTATTTCTTCTGGTTTCTTGCGTGCGAGATGTAGTCACATACTTCCTGATCATGAGCCATTTAAGATCTTCCCAGTTGGTGATGGCCTCTTCTTTAATCTTCCCATGTGAACAATCTACTCTTGTCCACCACGAGTAGGCTTTTCCGGATAGCTGCTTGATGGCATGGGCTAATCTCTCTTTCATTGGCACGCCATGGTATGAAAACCAATCATCCATGGTTCTTTCCCAATCAAGGTATTCATCTTTCCAAATACTTCCTGAAAAAGGATAAATAGATGGAACTTGGTTAGCATAAGAATCTGAATAATTTTGTGGATACCTTTGCTTTTGTGGTGTTGCTCTCCATGAAGAGTCTGGTGGTTTGGGCTTGACATTCTCAGCTTCAGGTACATCTCCAAATCTTATTTCTTCATGTAGTGTTCGTCGGCCTTGTGTCTTTATCCTAGACAGATTGCTTCTTTCTTCTAACCGGCCCATTTGATCTTCTAATTCTCGCATAGAAACTAGTAGTTGTTTTTGAGACGCCATTAGAGCTTGTCTGTGTGCTGCCTCTCCCATTTATCCCTGAAATAAATCTTAACGATCAAGTGAAGATATGAGAATTTCTAGTCGGAGCAAATGAAAAATATTGCAAACTATTTAAACTAAACCAATAAATATGCAAGTATAAACCGAAATGCTACAACCTAAAATGAAATAATTTTTATTTGGTTTTCTGGAAGCAATCTAGATTGAATACTATATGATATGATAATAAACACAAATGGAAGAAATATGGAATGCAAAACAGCACTGATTTTTTAAAGTTTTAGATTAATGTATGCAAATAAACAGAAAATATGCAAATGATATAAACTATAAACTATGCTCTTTTATTTTTATTTTTCTTTTCTTTTGATGCAGGCACAAAATGAAACTTTTTTTTTTCTTTTAGGATGCAATAAGAATGAAATAAAATAAATATGATATGCTAGCAACCTAAGAAAAGGAAAATAACTAAATGCAGAATTTGTTTTTTTTTTTAAATGAATGCACAAAATCAAAAAATGGCAAGTGGAGCTAGGGAAATGAATGCAAACTAGAAAATTAAATTCCTAAAATATCTATCAAGAAATTACTTGTCTCTTTTTTCTGGTTTTTAGTTTATGATGAACAAGAACAAAACAAATGAAAAAAAAAACTGTTTTTATGTTTTTATTATTTTTGAAATGAAACAACAAGTAACAAAAACAAGAAAGAAGGATAGAGAAAACCTTATTAGGAGCTTTAAGCTCTGATGCCACGTTGTTGTGTGTGTGTGTGTTTGGGGGGGGGGGGGGGGGGGGGGGGGGGGGGGAGGTAACCCAGGATTTGGTTGGTGATGGAACCAAGCTTGAATCGGATATGGCCGATGGATCGATATATCTAGGAATCAGCTTGATTAACCTGAAACAAATAACAAAATGAGATATGAAGTAAACAGATTATAAGAAGAGAAGGATAGTCGGATTGGTGGATAGAAATGGAGCTAGGCTTACTGAATAAGGATTGACTCTCTCAATCTGGTGGGTTGATTGACTCTCTCAAATTGTGTTCTTCAAGGCTGCTGAATATCACTAACAACCTGTATGACCATGAGCTCAATAGATATCTAATGCTTCTCACACTTAGAACTCTAAAGAACAGATTTTTATTCAAAGGCACTCTTTGATAAAAACTGAATAAACTTTTTATAAACTTGGTTGATTGAAAGGTGGTTTTTACAGAAGCATTCTATGAGCTTATATAGGCTCGTCCTAGGCTAGAGACATGAAATAAAATCGCTGACTTAAATGACAATAGATCTGTTGGAGCATTGAAGAAGAAAAATGCTAAATGAAGGGGATTTGATGGCTCCTTGAATCTTGAAAGCTTGGGCAAGAAATAATGAAGTCTTGGCACGTCTAGGTTCATCATAAATATGCTCATAAGGCTCTGGTCGTGGAGATATATCTGTTGGTCATTAATCCCTTCACATCTGAATGCCTCCCGATATGATAGTTGATGAAATTGAAGATTCCCTTGATCACATGCTGGCTGGTGCATGGTAGGAACAACACTTAGAACTCTTCTGGGTCGTTGATTATTTCTTGTGAAGGTCTTGGTATGATCATAAAGTCTTCTGATCTGAATTTCTTGGCTGGTAAATGATCAAACCGAAAGATTGTCCAATCTTTCCATAAACTGCTCAGTTTGGCCGGTTTTGGGAAAATGCTCATATCTTCTAATTTCCGTGGTAATTTCTCCTGATATTGGGATTTCTGGAACGCTGAGAGATCCATATTGAATCCTATGATTGGGTTTTTTTCAGGCTGCTCTTATTTTGGCTTGAATCCTCTTCTAAAGTCGGGTACTAGCATATGGACGGGCTGGAGAACCTCCATTTTGTAAAATTCATATCTTCCTGGTCTGAGTATATTTGGTATGATTCCAGATGTGATTGAAACCTTCTTGAGTGTAGAATCCATGAAAAAAAAATCGTTTTAAAAGTCCTCCTTTTTGGTTAGATATGATGTTTTTACTGAATACATGTCCTGATTAGTCCATTGGTTGGTTGATTGGTGCATCTGGTTGGCCTCTGGTTCAGGTACCGTTTCTGGGCTTACAACAAATGAAAACGAAAATACCAAAGAATTAATTTACAGATAAAGAAGGAGATGTTCTTATTTTGTTTCCGCATAAGGGTGTTGCGATCTTTACAATACGCTGTAGAAGCTACTGCCGCAAGATCTGTGAGAGAGTTCTGTAGTTCTAACCACCTAAAGCATTAAATCTAATTGAGTCGCACCTCGATAACAAAAACAAAATTGCTAAGAATCTTTCTAAGTGCTAAGTTTCTATATGAATTTTTTTGTCCATCTTTGTTCTTCGCCTAGGTCCTCTTTATATATATATGGCTCCAAGGTCGGCCATCTTTTCTTTTACCCCTTGATTCGAGTTTATCCTTTTGCCGAGATCTTTCCTTATTTTCTCAAAGTCCATTTTTATCTTGGAAAGTTATCATTTATCCATCTTCTTCAATTTTTCTTTATCCAAGTTTAGTAAACCGTCATTTCATTTGGATATGTTCTCATTTTGAATCATAAGTGGACTTTTATCATGTTTTAGGTCGTTTCGAACCGTTTTACGACTTATGTGTTTTACGATTTTTCTCAACTTATGGAGACATTGACTTTATGAAGGAGGAGAATGGCGACACTGACCAAGGATAGTGGGAGTTGGGTGACATTTACCAAGGAAAGAAGGAGTTGGGCGACATTGACCATATAGAGAGAGAATGGCGACAATGACCATGTAGAGGGAGAGAATGGTCACATTGACCATGTTAGAGATAATATGGCGACATTGACCATGTTAGAGAGAGATAATGGTGACATTTACCATGTTAGAGAGAGAGAATGGTGAAATTTACCATTTTAGAGAGAGAGAGAGAGAGAGAATGGCGACATTGACATGTACATAGAGAGAATGGTGACATTTACCATCTTAGAGAGAGAATACGTCACTGACCATGTAGAGAGGGATTTGGGCAACATTGGATGAGGAGAAGGGAATTGGCCGACATTGATTGCATGAAGGGTGGTGATGCCTTTCTTCCGCTCTCATTCCCTTTATTGTTGTTTGATTAATGCAAGTTTTTCCTTCGAGATTTTCTAATAATTGTTTTGCCGAATATTATCTCATAAATTTTCTTATGAGGTTCTTCCGTATAAAACTTTCCAATTTTTTATAGAATATTGTTTCGTAAAACTTTTCATTTCTCGAAAAAACCATCCGCAAGAACGTTTTTCCCGATCTTTTCATGTTTGGATAAAAATTCTTTCATTCCTTGTCTAGGATGAAATACACTAAGCTTCGTTCTTATATCCTTTTTTAAATAGGCTCAGCTTGTGTGGTGTAATTTCTTTGACATTTCCAACTCGTATTTTTTAAAGGTACATTTTTCGCAAGATTTTAGCTGGTTATTTTGTTGTGACTGATTTTGACCCCAACAACTAGAAGAGAACATCAAAACCTTATCTTATTTTAACTTCTTGTACTACAACCTAAACTTTCTTAAAAATAAATATCAACTTAAATCTCTTATTATCTTTCTACTATAAAATATTATCAAAGTATAACAACATATAATATAACGATGATAAAAGGTAATATATCCATAACTTTTTTGATGAATTTTAGTTTTTTTAGTATTAAAAATTTTAATTGATACAAATCAAGATAAAATAGTATCATTTATATCTAATTTATGGTAAAGAAAGAGATAATTGTATCATTCTTTTATATATGAGGTTAATACTAATAACTATTCTAAATAAATCTATATAATTAGAATCACTTTTTAATTGATGTAAAATTTGACATTTGCATAAATGACTTTAATCTAATGTATTGACATCATTTATTTAAATTATATAACATGATATAGTAACATCAGTTTTATTAAACTGATACGAATTGGAATAAATTATATCAGTTAACCAAACTGATGTTAAAGTAGTGAATAATGACATCAATGGTTGTGATTGATGCTAAATTATCTATATTTGTATCATTTAAAATAAACGATTGATTTAATATTGTGTCATTTAATTTTTGGGAAATTACAATTTTACTACAAATTTAATACCACTTTGCAAATTTACCTTTAATGAATGATAATTTTCAAAAATACTTTAATTTTTTTGATGAAAATAGACTTAATAATTATTTTTTAAAATATTTATAAAAAATTAGAAACTCAACCTCACCCCTTTAACACTAAACCCTAAACAATAATCACTAAAGTGTAAACCCAAATGTTAATAAATTTTTGATAAGGGAAGTTGACTCAAATGTCATACATTTTAGTGTTTATTACTAGAGTGTTACAAATCTTTTTTTTATTACTGGCATTTTTAAATGCCCAGCGTGCCCTTGTACTACGTTATAACAAAAAACGTAATTACAAGAATGCCATTATTTTTCACGCCACGTCGGAAATCGCTGGCGATTATTTTCTGAAATAAGCCGTTAAGCGCTAAGGCGGTATTGACGGCTGGGTTATGTTACATAGTGGCTGATTTAAACCTCGCGGCTGACTTATGAGAAATTGGTTGACTTGGAAACATAAATCAGCCGTACGTGATGACTGATTTAAAGAAATCTGGCTGATTTATGAGATTATGACTGACTTACGAACACAAGTTACGGCTGATTTATACATGGGTAGGCTGATTTGTCGAACATCTGGCTGAGGTTTTGATAAGACAAGGCTGAGTTATGGTTCTCGGCAGACTGAGTTATGGGAGTTTGTTACGGCTGATTTACGTTAATCAGTCATTAAGAGCTGGATTAAAATTTAAACTCAGACATGTTATGGCTGACTTATTAGCGAAAGATTAATTACTAGAATATCATTCACTTCACGACTGGGTTATTTGACGAAGCGGCTCACTTAAAGTTTTCAGCGAAATTACGGCTGGTTTATTTGCAAAAGATTAATTACTAGAATAGTACGACGTTACGACTGGCTTATATTTGTACTTGATGGCTGATTTATGTAGGATTAGTATTGTGTTCGTTTGGTGGCTGACTTAACTATTTTCCATGTCATCAATTCCAATTTTCCATGTCATCAGTTCCGATTTTCCACGTCATAATTAGTGGCTGAGTTAACGAACAGACGTCATTTCTTCTTCTTCTTCTTCTTCTTCTTCTTCTTCTTCTTCTTCTTCTTCTTCTTCTTCTTCTTCTTCTTCATTGTTATTATTTTCTTCATTGTTATTCGATTCTTTACAACATCTTATGGATCTTGTAGTTGTTGTTTCTGGTAATTGGTTAAAGAAAAACAGATATGTATTTGAGCCCAACAATAGAGGGTGTAGAGTTCTGCATATAGATGAAAAACAACACTCGACGAACTTGCAAAATCTGTTGTTGACGGTTACGGATTAAAGGATTCGACTCATCAGATTCAAGTAAGCTACAGTTTATCGAATAAAGCTTTGAAAACAATGGCGCATGATACTCCACCAGTTTACGTCTCCAATACTCGACAGTTGAATCTTCTTGTAGCCCTAAGAAAAGTGGAACAGCTACGTCTGTGTGTGGAGATTACGAAAAAAAAGAGAAGAAAAGGCTATTCAATTATGTGTCGAAAGAAGAAGAAGAAGTCTCGAAAGAAGAAGAAGAAGAAGAAGAAGAAGAAGAAGAAGAAGAAGAAGAAGAAGAAGAAGAAGAGAAGAAGAAGAAGAAGAAGAAGAAGAAGAAGAAGAAGAAGAAGAAGAAGAAGAAGAAGAAGAAGAAGAAGAAGAAGAAGAAGAAGAAGAAGAAGAAGAAGAAGAAGAAGAAGAAGAAGAAGAAGAAGAAGAAGAAGAAGATGATGATGATGATGATGATGATGATGATGATGATGATGATGATGATGATGATGATGATGATGATGATGATGAATTTGGAGGTTGCCCTTGTGAAAAAACGTCTTAGGAAAGAACACACATGTTCTTGTTGTAAACAGGGTGGGCATAATACGAAAGCTTGTCCGGTATAAAAGTGTTGTATGAATGGAATTGGATTTGTAATTGGTTTGGCGAATTGGAATGGACGATTTTAGTATTTATTACGACTGAGTTATATTTACATGATGGTTGAGTTAATGAAACATGATGGCTGAGTTACAGAAACATGACCGATGAGTTAATGAAACATGATGGCTGAGTTAAATAAACATTACGGAGTAAAATAAACATTGCGGCTGAGTTAAAGAAATATTACGACTGAGTTAAATCAACATTACAACTTGAGTTATGTTAACATGATGGCTGAGTTATACAAACGATACAGATGACTTAGTTTAGATTCTATCTAACCTAAGAAATAGAACCAAACTATCGCAAAACCAAACCCACAAACCACCACATTCCTCAAACAGTGCACCTCACTGATGCATTTTTTTCCTCTTTTCTCGGATTCTATCTTCATTCCTTTGAACTCTTTCTCTAACCGAGCGATATTGGCTTTCAGCTCCGACATGTCTTTCTTCATATCTTCAACCTCTTCTACCAAACACTCATCCGTCCATTTGAATAAATGGGTCTGTTTTCACAAATAAACTACAACTCAATAACACATACTTAATTATTTCAAAACATGCCATATAAGAACAAGATCTAACCTTATTATATCCTCTTGCACAACAATAGTACAATCTTCCTGGATTTTTAGCAGTTCCTGATGTAAATATATTAGAGGGTTGGCCACAACAACATTGTTTTGGTGTACCCCTCTCCACATTCCGACGTCGTCTGTTTATGTTTTCTATCAATAAATCCTATTAATTTCAACAAGAGTATATACGAACACAATCGAGGTCTACATACCTGAAACGCATGATGAGATAGGGTTAGATGAGGAAGACATTTATTTTTGGGAGCTCTTTCTTTTTTTTCTTTTTTTTTAAATGTTTTTGGATCTGAAGTATTTTGAAAACGTGTTATCGTCTCGTAAATATAACAGTCTCGAGATGCGTGACATAGTCGCACGCCTTAATAATTAGAGTTATGTTTTCGAAATATAGAAAACTGAACGTCGCAAGTTATATAAACAACACGGCTGAGTTATTGTAACAATACGGCTGAGTTATTGTAATAATGAAACAACAAGGCTGAGTTGTATGAATGTGACGGTTGAGTTAATGAAAAAATGACGGCTGAGTTAATGAAACAACAAGGCTGAGTTGTATAAATATGACGGCTGACTTAATGAAACAACAAGAAGACTGAGTTATGAATATTACGGCTGAGTTATGTTTACAACACGACTGAGTTGTATGAATATGACGGCTGAGTTGTGTGATAAATAAGGTTGAGTTATAGATACAACACGGCTGAGTTCTATGAACATGATGGCTGAGTTGTGTGATAAATTAGGTTGAGTTATAGAAAAATGACTGAGATTTATGTAGATAAATAATCATAAAAATTACATTCAACAACCAAATTAACAGGACCAAACTCATCAAACATATCGATGAGATCAAGCCAAACTATAGTTATCATCCACGAAGGCTTCTCGCCGCCATGCGCCCATATCCTCCTCAACCAGCGCATTTGAGTTCAAAATACCGCTCTGGCCACCAAATTAAAATGTGTCCAAACTAACAAATTATGCCTCGGATCCCACGTGTATTTTCGCTACAAAATAAAATAAATGACTAATATTAGTGTTGTTACTATTCAATCTAATATGAATACATAATCGGTGCTTACAGCAAGTTTAAGAAACCAGAGGCGCTTAAAATGATAGGGAATGAACCGGTAAGTCGGCCAGTCATATACCCAGCCTTCTTGAAGAATCACCGGGATCGCCTGCGAGATATCGTGTAAAAATCTAAACCACGTAACACTTGTTTTGTCAACCAAGGAACCCACACCAGGGTTTAGAACGGGGAGGTTATCTCGATCCGCTGAGCTTAATATGGCATTGACAGCGACCTCTATGGTCGTTGTGTAAACAAGGACAATCGACATTATGTTACTCCTGATGAGATTAGGTTTTCAGAGAGTGTATGTGATTGGAGAGACAAGGTTTAAGAAGGGCTATATATAGAGAGATATAGGACAATGAAACGTCACGAAAAAATTCGCATCAGTGACTTTTCTTTTTGTTCCCGCCGAAAAAAAACAAAACGTCGCATTTAATTACACATGACGGCTGACTTATTAAGTTAGTTGTCATGTGTAACTTATAACTAAACCCTAAACCCTAAATCATAAGTTACACATGACGGTTGACTTATTAAGTCAGCCGTCATGTGTAACTTATGATTTAGGGTTTAGGGTTTAGGGTTTAGGATTTAGGGTTTATCATATAATATAATATTTAGGTTTATACCATAGGATTTATGTTTATACTTATGTTACACATATTTTATAGTTTAGGGTTATCTTATATGGTTAATTGTAGTACACATTGACTCAATATCTAGTCTCTACTTGGAAATATAGGAAAATATACATATTTAACTTTATATGATTAAGGTACATTGTGTATATTTATATAACAATTTAACTTTATATGATTAAGGGTTACCTTATATGGTTTACTTAGGTAGTTGTAAGATAGTATATATAACAATAACAAGTTATGTTTCAAATTGGAAATATAAAAAGTATACATATTTATTTGAAAATACATTGTATATGTTTTACCTTTATTTTATATGATTAAGGGTTACCTTATATGTTTATTTAGGTAGTTGTAAAAGAACACATATCTTAGTAACCAGTTAGAGTTTCAACTTGGAAATATGAGAAAGTACACATATCTATTTCAAAGTACATTGTATATGTTTTAAGGTTAAGTGTTACATTATAAAGTTTACTTAGGTTAATTAAGAGAAATTATATCTCAAAATTAAGTTAGGGTTTGTTTCAGTTACGACTGAGTTATACAAACGATACGGCTGAGATAGTTAACCATATCAAAGTGTCAACATAATAGATAACCGAAATCAAAGAGTACGAATTACATAAGCATAACACAAACCAAGAGTCAAACATATTACAAATCATGCTGAGATAGTTAACCAAATCAAAGATTCAAAATAAATTCATCTCCTCTTTCTGCGAAGATCTCTGCTCCCATCTTCATTCGCAAACCCTGAATGTTAGCATCAGATATCCCATCAAATGTTGCACCAAGCGCTAGACACTCGACAAACTTACACGAATACACCCCACAATCGCCAACTTGAGTGTTTTGTGGAATGTTTTTGCCTCTCCTCCTACGGAACTCAAGCTGCTTCATCGTAGGTTGACGGATGTTGGAAGGAAGGAATTCATTTAACATTGCAGGAATCATATGAGTAAGAGGCCTAAATGCATCTAGTATTTTCTGTTTACTCTCTGGTGTTTTCTCTCCCATGATGGAAGCGTAAACGTCAATCTTCTCCTTCACAAGATCCACATCATATGCCACCCAATGATTGCCTCCAGTTTGAAGCACTCCATACAAGTGATCAACATCTATCAACCACTTCAAGTGTGTCATACAGTCCTCGGGATTTCGACCGTGTACTAATTCTTCATAACCAGTACCTTTGAATTTGAACTGCTTTGGTTTGGTCTTAAACTGGTCGTAATCAATACACCATTGTAGAGTGAACCAAATGTCCATAAAGGCAATGCGCTTGGAGCAGAATGGGGTGGGAACTTGCATAGACCTTCCCCTTAGGACTCTCATATAAGCAGCAACATGCTGTACAAAGAATATATAACTCAGTCTACAAGAAAAATTAACTCAGCCGACACGTATTATATAACTCAGCCTAAAATAAAATTAATAACTCAGCCTAACAGAAAATTAACTCAACCAACACTTATTATATAACTCAGTCTACAAGAAAAATTAACTCAACCAAACTTATCTTAACTTACATTATCATACAACCATCCATAGTCGGGTTCTGGCCAATACGCTCTTCGGTGATGAGGTATCTGTAGAACTTAATTGGTTCTTCAACCTTGTCATGTGGAATGTTCCTAACTATTAAATCCAAGTTAGTTTAACCAAATATTGCTAATATTTGTATCAACAAATGGTGTAAAGATCCATACTCGAATGGCTTTAGGTGTTCCATAAGTTTCTCTAGTTTAGTCGGATCAACAGGTGCGAGAGGATCATAGATTGCTACTGAAGGTTCAACGTTCTTCCGCATGCACGTCGTTCCATTGTCTCCAATATAAGGAAATCCTCGTGCTGGAAGAGCATTTTCTTTTGTCGCTGCTAACCCAGTTGGGGTTAATTGAACACTTCTCTCCTGATAAGTCTTAATTTTTGCAGACCTAATCTTTTTCTCTTCGTCCTCATCAGACTCCGGCAACAGTTTGTTATTCATCGCGATTGTTTCTTCGGTCACATCGTTTAGCTCACTGGCACTAACAATCGGGTTCTTTCTTGGAATAGGTATTCTTATTACACCGTCGCGAACCTTTTTTTCAGCAGGGGACACAACCGCCTTTTTCTTATTCCCAGCCACCCCCTTCTTCTTTAACTCAGCCCCATTCTTCTGTAACTCAGCCGCTTCTTGCTTTTTAATATCAGCCGCCTTTTGCTTTAACTCAACCGCCTCTTTCTTTTTAATATCAGCCTCTTTCCTTTTTAACTCAGCCGCCTCTCTCTTCTGTAACTGAGTCATCTTCCTCTTCTCATCCGCTGTCTGTTTTGGTACTTTTTTCATCTCCCTCCTGTTGTTTTTCTGACCTAAGCCTGTAACCGCATCCTGCTTCCTTGCCAGGAGAAACAGAAACAAAATCAACATCACCAAAGTCATCTACCAAATTCTTTTTCACCTCACCAGCAGCTTTAGCCTCGAAACCTTTTGCATTGGCTTTACCACCTTTAGCAGGGGTCTTAGCAGGGGTCTTAGCATCTTTAGCAGGGGTCTTACCCGCCGTTGGACTATTAACGGACTTCTGCTGGAAAGATATCTTAGTGGGCACTTTATCAACGTTTTCGCCACTTTCTCCTAACCCAATAACTCTCAAATGCTCTGCCACTGAAGCTTTGACTGTGTCATGAATGTGACTCTTCATATTGTCCAGCTTCTGGTTGACCTCACCAAAGTTGGTATCATATGAGATGAACCGCGGGTCATACTTGTCAAACGTTTTGGAAATTTTGTCCAAACTAGTGATTATGGTCTTCAGAGCTGCAGTTTTCCCAATCTCTTTGCTACCTTCCTTCTCTACACCAGAAGCTTCACCTTTTGAGTTGTTCGCTTCCTTTTGTTTCTTATTTTTCTTCAGCTTCTTTGCGGGAGGCTCAGCCTCTGACGAAACTCTAGCTCTAGCCTTCATTTTTTTCTCCTTCTCATTCTTCTGCACATCCCAAAAACCTTTAACAAACGTACCCGCATGTATGTCTCTTATTAATTTTTCAAGTTGTGGGTCATTTTCTTCATCCTCCCACTGGGGAAACATCTCTTCTATGTCCTCCTTCATAACTATATTCCTCACACGCACCTACAACAGTTAACGATAAATCAGTCATCCAAACATATAACCCAGCCATCATATAAACGATAAATCAATCATCAAACAAATAACCCAGCCATCATATAAATAATAACTCAACCATCAAATAAATCATAACTCAGTCATCAATTAAAGCACATAAATCATAACTCAGTCATCAAACAAAACTAACTCAGCCTGAAACCTTACCTCACCATGGTCTCTGATTTCCTCAGAGATGATAGTAGTAAAACTTGAACGTGTACGCTTTCCACTCCATCGTAAAAGCGGAACTTCTTTCTCATCGACCACTGTCCCAAAATGCTCTCCAAAGCAAGAGATAGATTCATATGCCCAAACCAATAACGCGTCCTTCAGGCCGCTTATGGTGTACGACGCTCCTTCTGGACTTAATCCCTTAATAGATCCAACAAGAACTTGAAATGCAGTCCGACCCCATGGATAAGTCATCATGGCTTCATCATCAAAAACTCTTTTTGCACTTTCAAAGGGAATCCTAGAATTATGATGCAGAGCATAAAGTCCCATGGCTTGAAGAAGTAACAGCCCTAACAATTTACGCTTTTCAAAACTCCAGGGCCGACATACCTCTAATGTTGCCTTCAGTTCATCTAACTTGGGTCCACTCCCATGCGGCACTTTCAACTCATCCCAGAATGTTTTGTATTGGTCTTGGTCAGGTTCAAAACTTTCTGTTGGCAGTGGACCTGTGTTTAACCCGGTGATCTCACCAAATTCCAGTAAGCTAAACCTGATAGGTTGATCAACAACGAGACTCCAAATCTCATTCTTAAGGACTACCAACTGTCTACATAGTAGATAGTGTACGGTCCTACCAGACCACACACTATTTTATCAGCTAGCTTAGCAATTATTCCAATAGGACACTGCTTCAGATGCTCCCACACATCAACGCCTATTGTTTCTATAACGTGAGGGAATTCTCCCATATGGAAATTGTGATTAATGGCTTTATTTTCCAGATTAGAAGCCCCTCTTGGAGGGTAATCTCGTGCTTGATCTTCAGAAGAATCCATCTGATCATAGAAGACATATATAACATAGCAACGATAAATCAGCCGTGTAACATACAATAAACCAGCCGATATAGAAAAGTAACTCAGCCACATGCATCTATAAATCACCCGCAATAAAAATAACTCAGCCACAACAGGACGCTAATAAATCAGCCGCAATAGAAACCTAACCCAGCCACAACAGGATGCTAATAAATCAGCCGCAATAGAAGCCTAACCCAGAACGACAAATTAAATCTGCCGCAATAGAAACCTAACCCAGCTACAACTGTCTAAGTTACTCAACCGAAACAGAGAACTAACTAAGTCATAATATAAATCGAACTCAGCTACAATACAACTCTAAATCAGTCACAATATAAACCAAACTCAGTCGCAAACTCGAATAGACGCCATCAAACATACAAGACAAGACGAAGACGCAATGCTTTTCGGAGATTACGGAGAAGCTTTGCGGAGACGGGACGATTCTAAGGGAGCCGAATTTAGGGAATCCGACGGAGAGATTTCGAGGAAGTTAAGATTTAGAAAGTTTCTGATTTTTTTTGTTTCAAACCGTTGAGTTTAACTCTTCATTTTTCCTCTATGGTGACATGGAAATTAGTTCAATGACATGGATTTTTGATTTAAAATTAATGACAATTAAAAAAATTAATTAAGGGGCTTAAATTGTAATTTACTAGGGGTGTAAAACATTCTAGTAATAAAAAAAATGTATTACATTCTAGTAATATACCAACAAATGTATAACATTATAGTCATTTTCTCTTTTGATAATGTGTATTTTTGCAAAGTGGTACTTAACTTATGCTATTCTTGGCAAATTCTCTTTAATTTTGTGTTACTGTTTAAGTGATATAACTTACATTTTTTTTTGTAGTGCATGTAAAAAACATGCTTTAACCCTCAACGATATCATTGACATGAAATTTGGTAGTTTGTGATGTCGATATATGTTCATCTGGATTCGAATCTGCATGTTGACAAGAAGGTTCAGTTAAAATGTTATTAATTTTATTAATACTTACATCTCTTTACAATATAATAGATTGAATGAGCTCGCCTTTTCGAGTAAGCTCTGTAAACATTCCATACTATGTGTGGATTAGTATCTCTGCGGCATGAAAACTTTTGTTATTGTAGATTGGACAGAAAATCCATTATGGATATGAGGTCAATGTGTGGGAGGATCTTTGGATCCCAACCATACCAGCTAGGCCGGCTCGACCTTCTGTTCGTGTGTTGCACCGGAGAATGCGAGTTAGTTTCCTTACTAATGGAGAATCAAAGGAATGAGATGTTCGATTACATGAGAATTATGTTGACCCTGATGACATAGTTCTAATTCAAAGTTTGGCCATAAGGTCAACTCATCGCCATGAGACATTATGCTAGAATTACACAAAAAGGACAATACACAGTTAAATCTGGATATTGGATAGCACGAAATATGTTGAAAACTAAAGAAGAGAGAGAGGTCGTAGAACCTAGTATAACTAAGCTCCAAGCCTTTGCTTGAAAATTAAATCACCTCAAAAGATATGTCATCTTATTTGGCAATTGATAATAGGACACGTGGTAGTAACGAAAAACCTCACACGTCGTAATATGAGATGTGATAATTATTGCCCATGATGTGGTGAACCAAAGGAAACATTTAGTTATGCCATATTTGAATATCCTCCAGCTCTGCAGGCATGGTCTCTATCAGCAACACCATTTAACCCTAACATCTTTCCGCTATAGTGTATTTATGCCAATATGGATCACCTTTTGCTAGAAGAAGAACAGCATTGTTGAATCAGAACCAGACAAGGATCCTTATCCCTTGATAATCTGGTATATTTAGAAGGCTCGAATGATAAGCTCCTTAGAGGGATAGACATGGATCCTTTGGAGTTAGTCTGATATGCGGAAAGTGAATGCGCAACTTGGTTTAATGCAAATGAGATGGTGAACCCCATTTCACAAGAGCATAATATAGAGGAATTTCAAGTCACGAGCTTGGATAATATCTGCTTGGTGGATGGTTCATGGACTTCCACAGCTCATTTTAGTGGTTTCTGTTGGGTTTGGATAGATAGCTTGGACGCAGAACTTAAGAAGGCGAGAGATTGCTTCACATTCCGAGGTAGAAACACTACGTTGGGCAGTAGAGAATATGCTTCAACATTCGCCATATCAGAGCTTTGGGACAAATTCCAAGGATTTAATCCCCATGATAAAGGAGTCACGCATAGCCAAGCTTTGCAACATATTGGAGGCGATAAAGACGTTGCAGATTTGTTTTCAAGAATTCAAGATATCTCATATCTCAAGTGCACAAAATAGATTTTTGACTATTTAGCTAAGACTACAAAATATTTTTGTAGAGAGCTTTGTTACATTGATTGTTACTACAAAATATTTTTGTAGAGAACTTTGTTACATTGATTGTTATATTCCATTCTAGTTACCCAAACCACCTCAAGTTGGAATAGTAGAATAGTTGTTAGTTGTTCGTTGTAAAAAAAATAATATAATAGATTTACACCCCAAAAAACAATAAAATAGATCATATTCAAACCAAACCAGAAAATTTATGTACTCTCTGAAGATATGTTATTCCTTTTTAGTATGGATATTTAATTTTTTTTTACTATATGAATTTATACATATTTATTCAAATAAACTAAGTGTTTTATATCATACTATTTCTCCATATAAACATATAAATATATATATATATATATATATATATATATATATATATATATATATATATATATATATATATGTAGATTACCATTTTCTTATATGTGTATATGCAAGTCTACATAGAATCTGTAGATGTGCCTTTATAAATATTTTTATCCTTTATAATATATAATATATATAATACTGTTCCATGAGATTTTGGAAGTTACAAATAATTTTCTAAAGAATTGCTAATAAATTTGGTGTTTAAAATTTTATTCTTTATTGTTTATGTATATAAATTCTTAATATTTTAAGGGTTCAAAATCAATATATTATGTGACTTTTACCAAAAAAAATATTATGTGATTATGCTGAAGAGTGGTTCTTTATGTAAATATTTTCGCTGGCTTTTTAAAACACATTTTTATGATATTTATAGTTCCACAAATTTTATTCTACATTTTTAAAGTAGTTTATTAGTTGATATTATTTATTTTTTATTTTTTTATGGAAATATTAATTAATAATATTGAAATTGCTTAAATATTATCAGCTAATAGTTATATTTAATCATACATGAAAAGCTTTACATTTTTAATTTTAGAATTGGAAGGAGTATTTTTTTGGTAGAAAAAATTATCTATATATATATATATATTTATGATACTTGCAAGTTTGCAATGCGCCCTTCATTATATGCAAAGACTAGTTTTTTCTTCCCTTATGACGTGTTCAACACCTTTCGATAAATAGAGTTATTTTTTAATTCGGAATATCTAAAGGCTGATTCCATGTTTTGGAGGGAATATGGTCCAGAATAGGGGTGGATGTACATAACTGACTACGGGGGCACGTGCCCCCTATTACTTAAAAATTATATATGTGTATGTAACTAAATATAATTATGTAAAGGAAATAAAGCCTTATGTTTTGAGCGAAAACAACCTAGAACACATTATTATATTACATAATATCTATTGTAGCCCAATATTAAAATAAGTACAAGTTAGTTTTGAAAAGCCTAATCAAAAACTAAAGAAAATTAATAAGGGAAGTTAAAATTTACCTAATTACTACACCCATGTTTTTCTCATTGGCTTTTTCCTAATTACAAAAATCCAAACGACGCAGACAAAAAAAATTATGCGTAAAAAGTTCAAGAAAGAAGCTAAAAAGTAAAACTAAATGAAAATTTTGATATAATAAAAATCTTGAGAACTTAGAAACTACAATATTTTGCTAACATTTTTTACACAGACAAAATTTCATAGGAAATATTTCAAGCCTAAAAGAAAATTTGCATCTACATCTGAAAACTCTGAAGATGATTTGCCTTATCAAAAAAAAAGACTTCGGAGATGATTTGATGAATTTACCTAGTGACTTTGGAAAAGGATAACTGAATATCCTTCAAATCAAAGAGACGAGGTAAGATGCAAATATCTTATGAGAGGTCCTTGTCAACCTCGTGGTCATGAATTTCCTAAAACATTGTTTCAAAGTAAATTGAGATGATGTAATCCCGCTTGGGTTTTATCTCTATGGCGATTGGTTAGAATATAGTGTCAAAAAAATAACGTGTTATGTTTGTTCTGCTACTTGTTTAGAGATTATATTTAAAAAAATGTGGAAATGACGCATTTGTGAGAAAGGGCTTTGATGAATAGAACCAGACAAATAGACTATGTGATCATGTAGGAGCAGCGAATACTTTTCACAATAGTGCACTGAAAAGGGCTGATTATCTGATGAAACCAGGACTATCAATATTTGTTCATGCTTTTAATAAACAGAATGACGCAGATAAAAATGAATACAATATCAGATTGAATGCTTCAATTGATGTTTGTAGATATTTGTTAAAAACAAGGATTTTCGTTTCGAGGTCATGATGAATTGGTGGATTAAGTCAACAATGAAAAGTTTTTGGAGCTTGTGAAATATACTGCAAAACAAAATGAGCTTGTAAGTAAAGTTGTATTAATACACCCAAAAACAACTAGATGATGTCCCACAAAATTCAGACAAATATAGTTCATTTCTTTGGGGTAGAAGTTATTGAAACTATTATTAAAGAAGTTGATCATGGTGTATTTTGCTTGTTGGTGGATGAATATGCTAAGTTTCTGATAAAGAGAGAATGGCAATAGTTTTTCGTTTTTTTTATATATACAAGGGGTAGTTAAAGAAAGGTTTGTTGGTCTGCTTCATGTGAAAGAAACATCTTTATCTCTGAAGAGTGTTGTTGATTCATTTTTTTCTAAACATGGATTTTGAGTATGAAGAAGTTAATAAGACAAGGTTACAATGGAGCAAGTAATATGAAGGCTAAATTTAATGGGTTGAGAGCTCTAATAAGCAGTTATGCATATTATGTACATTGTTTTGCTCATCATATTTAGTTAGTTGTCGTTTCAGTTGCTCAGAAACATTTTGAAGTTCGAGATTTCTTTGATAAGATTGATTTCCTGATAAATGTGGTTCGAGATTCTTGTGAGAGAAAAGATATGGTTTGAGAAGACTACTAAAACAAAGTTGAGGAAAAACTAAGAAAAGGGCAATTAAGACTGGAAAATGGACTGAACCAGGAGGTTTCCTTTCAAAGATCCAGTAAAACTCGTTGGGGTTCTCATTATAAAACATTGCTGAGGTTGGTTTATATGTCCGCAATTATCATTAAATGCTTGAGTATGTTGATATCGATGGAAGTGATGGTATGAAAAGACGCCAAGCTAATGGTCTTCTCAAATACTTCCACATCTTTGATTTTGTGTTCTACTTACTGTTGATGTTGCTTCTTCTTGGGATCACAAATAACTTTACAAAGGCTCTTCAAAGGAAAGATCAGGACATTCTGAATGCTATGTCACTTGTGAAATCCACCAAGCAACAATTATACGGGATCAGAGATGATGAATGGGAATCTTTGATCAATAAAATTTCTTCCCTTTATGAGAACTAAAAGATTGAGTCTCTGATTATGGATGATGAATTTGATTTAAAGAATTCAATGAAAAGAAGCAATATAACCAACTTGCATCATAATAAGGTGGAGTGTTTTTACACTATATTGGATATGCATATTCAAGAGTTTAATGACCGTTTTTATGAGGTAAACACATTATTACTTGGATGCATTGCTTCCTTAAGCCTCGCCAATTCATTTTAGGATTTTGATCAGTTAAAACTTATGAGATTGTTTGAATTATATCCTGAAGATTTTGGTAATATCGAGCAAATAACTCTTGAGCATCAACTAGGTCTCTATATTGACAATAAATATTAGGGAAAAGGAAAGATTTTCTAATTTGAAGGATCTTGGAGATCTTGCATACATGATTGTGAAGACAAAGAAAAATTTCACACTCTCAGGTTTATCGACTTTTGAAGCTAGTTTTGACTTTACATGTTGTCCCCGCTACAGTTGAAAGATGTTTTCATGAAAATTGTAAAGACTAGCTTGTGGAATTGGATAAGTGATCAGTTTTTGAATGATTATGTTGTTTGTTTTGTTGAAAAAGAATTACTTGAAAAAATAACAAATGAAGTAGTAGTGAAAAGATGCCAAAGTATGGATTCTGTAGGATATATTTGTAAGGTATTTATTTTAGTTATGAAAATTTTTTATTTAAATGAGTTAGCTATTTGAGGATTTTGTGACTATTTAATAATAGTCCTAGGTCCACCTCTAGTCGAGAACTCCCATTGTTTACAAAAAAAAATGAAAAAAGACTAGTTTTTCCTTTTTCTTATATTTGAAGATGTCAAACGTGTTTTTAACGTCCAAAAGAAAGGTCAAATGCATGAGCATTTAGTCGCCGCATGCACACCGTACGTGATACGTCCTTTGAAATATATACATATATATATATATATATATATATATATATTGATAAAGGGATTTCCTTTGAAATATATTTTCACTTCTTAATTCTAAATACGGAAGAACTATAAATTTTAAAATTAGAAACATGACCCTGTAACTTGAATGTCTTCATTTGGAAAAACTAGACGTAGAAAGACAACTAATATGTTTCAAATAACAAATTAAAATAATATCAACGATGCATCTTAAACCATCTCCAACCTATTTCTATTTTAGAAATGTTTATTATAGAGGCAAACATAGCATTCTTCTATTATAAAGGAACATATCTGAGTAAAAACTCTATCTTTGTTTTTGCCTCTATATATAGGTCCTTAAAATGAAAGTGGGTTGGAGATGCCCTTAGACCATGAGCAATGGAGATGTTGAATATTTTTTCAACAGTTTAAAAATTAAAAGGGAGCCGTTTATTTTTGTTAAAAACACATGTGGATAACATTGTGTTGAATTTTTTAACATTTGAAAGAAACTGAAATGGGTCCAAAACTGTCACATGGCAAAATATGAGGGCAGATGTGTTGGATAAGACTCACATGTCGTATCTCTATGTTTCCATTGATTGATAAAACTTACAGTTTTACTTCTTCCAAATTATTCAAGTTCAGTTATTTGTAAAAAACTATTTTCAAAAAAAAAAAATTATACCAAAATTTGGATTTTATGATTCATAAATAAATACTAGTCTTATTTAATTTGGATACAGAAAACAAAATGCCATTTCATTAGGGGAATGGACACTTACTATTCGAAATACTTGCGTTTTTGTGGATGGTTCTAAAACAGCATCTTCATCTTTGGCTTCAGAATACGGACTGGTCCGTGGCAGTTAGCCGGTCCGTTATGTAGGCTTACCGCCTTCTCCTCATAAACTGAAGCATCAGGACTATTAGCCGTTAATTGATAAAATTAATCTTTGAGTCTCTTCATGATCAGCCAGAAGACTATCCTTCGCGGGGCTGTTACAATTACTAACTTCGGTTATTTTTAGCATCATAATTTTTTGGGGATCAGTCTTTCCTTTACCAAAAGCTTGTCTACATGAATTAGAACAAATATGTAACGCCTTCCTATGGATAGGAGCTACAAATTCAGCTCGAGGAGCAAAGGTTTGGTGGGAATCTGTCAGCACTCCTCGCGAGCAAGGGGGTTTAGGCTTCAGACACTTGATAGATCATCATACAATATTTGGCTTAAAACTCATATGGCTCATCTATGCTAAGAATGGCTTCTGGTGGGTTGCTTAAATTTCAAAGCATTTAATAGCATATCGCTTATTCTGGGAGGATGATTTTTCCAACATTGGAAGTTAGATTTGGAAAGATTTGATGACTCTTAGGCCTATAGCGAGACATTTCATCACTTGCAAGGTTAACTCAGGCCACCGCGCTCTCTTCTGGTTAGATAATTGGATGGGATCGGTCCTCTCCTCCATCTCATTGGATCAAATGGTCCAATGGTCTCTGGAGTCTCTTTAAACTCTTCAGTTTACGCTGCAATAAATGAATCTGGTTGGATTAACTCTCGTATCAGACATCCTACCTTATCACTTATACGGTCTTGTCTTCCAACTCCAATCCCTTCTATGAACACCTTGGAGCTTTACTATTTTCTATGGAGGAACATTCCCTTCGATCCTCCGGATAATTTCTCAGGTTCCAAGGTTTGGAAATTTCTTCATCCTATTATCGATCCTGTACCATGGCACAACTTGGTTTGGTTCAAACAAAAGATTCCTAAGAATGCTTTCATATGCTGGTTGGTTTGTCGTGATAGACTCACCACTAAAGACCGTCTCAGATCTTGAGGCATACATGTCTCACAAGGTTGTATAGTATGTGATGAGGACATTGAAACTAGAAACCATTTGTTCTTTGACTGCTGTTTTTCCAAGGAGATATGGATCTATTTCTTTCAAATGTCACAGCTAAATCCACCCCATTCCTTTGGGAATGGAGTGCAGTGGCTACTGTCATCAGCTTTAAGCGAGGAGATGAAGCCGCTGGTTCTTTTGATCTTTCAAGCTGTTATCTATTATTTGTGGAAAGAAAGGAACTCAAGATATCATAATGCTTCAAACAAGCTATCTCATGTAATCATCAAGGGGATTCATCATCAAATTCAAGCAAGACTGTTGGGACTTGACAGGGAAAGGTTAATGGAAGTTCTTCATATTCCTTCTTCATCGTCAAGACCGCATAGAAAAACATACCTCTCGCTTTGGTTTGAGCATTTCCAGCGATAAGATTATCCCATAACTTTAAATTATCTTGTTTCACATGGCTTTTGTTTTTCACTTCTTGTATCTTATTCTTCCTTTCACTTTTATATGGTTGTAAAGGTATTCTCAAAAGTAAGAAACTGAAAAAAAAACATTTTACTATATTTTTTATTAACCTCTAATCAATTTTATTTGTGTGTTTTAATTTACTTTTTATTAAATGGATCCTAGTAATAATCTTTTTAACATCTATAATTCTTCGAATTTTCATTTTAACTATCCAAATATTTTACTAATTATCAATCTTAAAACTATTTATTCACTAGTTATCAGTTTCAAAATCAATCTCTATTTTTAAAACTTTAATATTTTGAATTTTTTAAGTTGATATTTTAATTTTATAATATATTTTTAATAGACTTTCACAAAATAAATATTTGAAAGAACAAAATATAAGATATGATTGGGGGTAGGATGTTGAATTTTATTAAATAAAAGGTTAAAAATTAAATGCATGTTTAATAATTACATAGAAAAAAAATGTGGAATATTCAAAAAAAAAGAGTGCTGAATTTACAAACTATTATACATGGTCTTATAGACCCCTTTAACCTGATGTGTCTTTATCAGGAGATGACAATCAATTGTTAGAAATCCATTTAATATTCTCCCTGTATAAAATGTCGAAATGTTTTTTTTCCTTTGTAAAAGGGCATAAAATATCGAAATGTTGCATCTTAGACTTCAGCTATTGGTTAATAACTCTTCTAATATAATTACAAGGAATCTGTCTCTCCATATGAATCAAGAATCAGTACACATTAACATGCATTAATATATAAGATTCGTCACGAAGACAAATATTATCGCAATGCTTATGTAGGTACGGCTTTTGATCAGTTCAGTAGGACGTTAACTAACTTTTGAATTACAGCGACCGTTGAAGCTAACCAAAAGACCAAAGCAATGGCAAGCACAACAAGAGCCTTTTTCTTCGTTCCGCTGTCTTGTCTCCTTCAAGCCCACCACTTTCTATCGCCTCAACTCTGCGTTTAATAAATTATTCTTCCTTGAGTTAAAGGCTATTGGGCATTATGTTTATTTAAGCTTTGACTTCAATAATTCGAGAAATCTAAGGAGGGATATGAGGCTTATAGGCTCTTTAATATTCTTAGTAAACGGAGTGATGGTATACGAGGAAACGTGCGTATACTCCGAGGTACTGTGATATTATATGCATTTGTGGTTATATATTTGATTAGAATAGGAGTATTATTGATATGATCATTTAGAAAATCAAAAAGAGATTTCTTTCATTTGGGATTACAATATTATACAACTAGCACGCGCCTTTTCAGTAACACCCCTTCGTCTAGAGCAAAAGCCTCAAAGTAGATCTAATTAAGCCATTTTCCATCAAATGACCTCTAACCATTAGTCGCAAAATTCATTTAATCCCAAATTAGTAAATAATCATCACAACCCATATATATATTGCTCAATCATGATTTTTAGAATGTACTCAAACATATTTTTGATCTCTAACACTCGTTACCTCTTTCAACATCAATGATTTTCAAGTTTTTCAATATTTCTGCAAAGTTCGTTAAAATATCGATAGTTGCGATCGTTTATAATCGTGTATTGGTGAGCTCAATATACTCCATTGACTTTATATGTGTAAAGAGGTTAATCGTGTAGCTTTTCTTGACATCACATATATCTCGCTATTAAGCTCTCGAATCCATATGTTTTACGGGCTAGGATCTTTTTCTTAAAAATTTGTAAATGTTTGCATCCACAGCAACTATGCTAACTTTACCTTGTATATCTAAGTTTTCTTATTTTGTATGTTGTGTGTATAAATCGGAAAAAGGACGTGAGTAGAAATCTCCTCTTTTTTTTGTCATCAAGATTTTTTTCTTAAGTGAACAGTTTTATTTATCCTTTTCTACCCCCTCCAGGTTGATCCGGACGAGAGCTTTCGTATCCCAAACTCCTCCTCCTCGAAGAAACTGCAATCTTTGAAGCGCTAATGAGGAAAACACTGCCCAAGTAAATATACCTAAAAAAATAATAAGGACCAAACTGTTGGAATGACGAATAAAAAAAAATTGAAGTTGATGAAGAGACCAAGTAAATCCGGAGCAAGAAAATCAAGCATCTGGAACAAGCAGATTTGAATTTGTTTTTACAGTCTTGCTCCACAAACAACTCATCTTGTCCTAACTTACCTTGCAAGGCAAGAAAGAAGTTGGAGGACTTAATATGGACGTTGGGAGCCTCTAGAAATAAAGGTAATCAAGTTTGAATGGAAGTAATCAGTTGTGGTTTGAAGTGGACAAGAAAAGGTCACATGGATGCTTGGACCTGTCATTATCAAGTCATGCTAAATGTGCCCTCTTCCTTCAGTCACTTTCTCCTTTTCTGAATGTGTCAGTATGTCCACCGCAATCTGCTCTGATCTCTATTTCCCTACACTATTAGTTGTTTATATTTTTCATGTTTTATTGTTAGTTTAATATCTTGTAAGTTGCTGGTCTTTAGCTATATAAAGCCCCCATGTAACCACGAAATGTTTAAGGAGAATTGAGTCTCCTCCTTCATTATTCTCTCTGGTTCATACACTCTCATATTCTCTCTTAGTTTATTCTCTCATACTCATAAACTCTCCTAAACTCTCCATAATATCTCATACTCTCTAAAGTGAGAGCTAAATCTCTACTTCACCAATTCTCCTATTTTCTGGTTCCTATACTCTCTCAAGCTCCTACTCTCAGCTCAACCATTCTCTCAAACACTCTCATTCTCTGTCTTTTATACAATATGTCCAGTAGACTCATTCTCTTTGTTTCTAAACCATTCTTGTTACTCTCTTCACCAAACTTACTCTCCATCATACTCTCACCATTTTCTCTCTGTTCTCTCATGGTATAAGAGCAACAAGCTCTTGAAAACCTTTCTCACATCCGCAAATCATATCTTTGTCAAATCTGTCTTTAAAACTCTTCTTGGTTACAACTCTTTATCCACTGGTCCAAAGGTGTTCAAAGAGGGAATAGCCTCACCAGAACTCAATAGACGAGAGTATAGCAGTCTATGAAACTCAAGGAAGCTCCAAAAAATTCAAGCAAGATTCATCCAAGATCAATTTCTGATCCAGTTCTTGCAAAACCAAATAGGAACACTGTTTTTTCAATGGCGACTCTAGAGATTTCAAGGGTTCCAAAGAAGAAACCAAACCACCTCCTCTTGTCCAAAGCGCTGAAGAAAACCCATGGAGAAAATTATTTTTGGAGCAAGGTCACTGAAGAAGCATCAAAGCTAGACTGTTCAAACTATTCTCTGGCCAACAAAACTGAAGCTTATTTTGTGATACCAAGACCCACGACCAGCAATAGGATGGGAGGGGTTTGAAGTGTGTCCCTGCCAAGAACGAGGGAATCAAGAAAAAGTGGTGTTGGACAGTCAATCCACACCACAAACAACTTCAGTGTCAATAAACCTCCATGGGCTGGAGGTTCAAAAAACAAGCTCAGGTTCTTGATAAGTTTTGCCTCCTTAAAATAAAGAGCAAGAAGCTCATGTGTTCAGAGCCTACAGAAAATGTACATTCCTGTCCATGGAGAGAAATGCCCACTGTCCAACTACACTTTGGACACTGATTCAGTTCACCAACTCCCAAGATGGTAGAGAGAAAGATTGGTGTTGTGGAGAGATTGCTCAAGAGGTCTTACTTGAAGCCAAGAGGTGAACAGGAGGTTCCTCAAGAGAGAAAGGCCATAATTCAAGCCAAGAGGGATGTGGTCTCAAGGTGTTGGTTGTCATTGGCTCTCAGCTTAAAGCTTGACCATATACTCTCGTCCTCGGGTCAAGCTTGAGGAGAGGTGTTAAATGAGAAGCCAATGTCCCATTATTCAAGTCAAGGAAAAGAATACATGGTTGGACGACCAGTAAAATACTTGGCTGAGCAAAGAAAATGTAGTTCATCCAAAGAAGGCACCTGAATCCTGCAAAACCCCTCTACAAGTCGGTATCACAAGAAACTTTGTCTTGCCATTCTAAGAGAGATAAAGTGGGAGAATCAAGTGTAAGTCAAGAGGGCAAGACACTCCTCATTATCATTTGAAAGATAAGGCTTGGTCTCAGTCCATGAAGAAGGCAAGAAGCCAGAAGCAAGGGGGGAGACAAGCTGCAAAATAAGAAGAAGGTTCAAGAGCAACCTGATTGTGTGTGAAGCAAGGAAGGAAGTGGCGCACTTTCCATGCCAATAAAGAAGGGCAACCCTAGCTAGATTGTTTGTACTGTTTTTCTATAAATAGGTTTTTAATGAGACAACTAAACACAATTCCAAGCTTTTCTAAGGATCTCATATGGTCAAGCTTAGGGGGAGTGTTGAAATGAAGAATAAACAAAGCTGGAGTTGATGAAGAGATCAATAAAATCAACCATCTGGAACAAGCAGATTTGAATATGTCCATATAGTCTTGCTCCACAATCAACTCATCTTGCCCTAACTTACCTTGCAAGGCAAGAAAGAAGTTGGGGGGGACTTAATATGGACGTTGGGAGCCTCCAGAAGTAAAGGGAAACAAGATTGAATGGAAGTAATCAGTTAGTTTGAATTGGACAAGAAAAGCTCACATGGGTGCTTTGGAGAAGCACATGAACATGTCACTATCAAACCATGCTGAATTTGCCCTCTTCCTCCAGTCACTTTCTCCTCTTCTGGACATGCCAGTTTGTCCACAGTAGTCTGCTCTCATCTCTGTTTCCTTATAATATTAGTTGTTTATATTTTTCTTGTTTTATTGTTAGTTTAATATCTTGTAAGTTGCTGGTCTTTGGCTATATAAAGCCCCCCATGTAACCACGAAATTTTTAAGGAGAATTGAGTCTCCTCCTTCATTATTCCCTCTTGTTCATGCACTCTCATATTCTCTCTTAGTCTCCTACATTCTCTCATACTCAGAAACTCTCCTAAACTCTCCATAATATCTCATACTCTCTGAAGTGAGAGTTAAGTCTCTACTTCGCCAATTCTCCTATTCTCTGGTTCCTATACTCTCTGAAGCTCCTACTCTCAGCTCAACCATTCTCTCAAACGCTCTCATTCTCTGTCTTTTATACAATCTGTCCAGTAGACTCATTCTCTTTGTTTCTCAACCATTCTTGTTACTCTCTTCACCAAACTTACTCTCCATCATACTCTCACTATTTACTCTATATTCTCACACAAACACTGCCTCAAATACACCATTAGCAAAATTTGGATTTGAGGAGACTGTAACGATGACTCCACTGGAAGCTCTTGTAACCTTCCAAAAAATAGCGAACCAGCACTACCAAGGAAGATCAAGCGATCATCCAAATGTCTTGGGATGTGCTTTGTCGGCAAGAGATGTCACCAAGGATTAGCCGGAACCTAGAGACCACCCTGGACCGCGAATATTCTCTACTCTTGCCGCTTTCAAGGTTCATAGTAGCTCGTGTCACTAACAGAACCAACATCCACAATGAATTACGCAGAGCAAACCCTAGGGAAAGCCAGCGGACTTAGCTTTGACGGGGAAATGAAATCGACACCGGGTAGAGAGACACAATGAGAGAGAGAATACCGGACTGCAACAAGATGGCTATAGATGACCACGTTGAACAGCAGCTCGCCGAAACTCCATGTGTCGACTTCAGCAGCTCCAACACACGAAGGATAGACCACAAAAAAAAACGTGCCTCTGAGGAAACAAACACTCCAGATCGTCCAAGAAGCCAAGAAAGAGAGTTGCGACTCACCGAGACACCAATACATGTCAACAACAAAGCTCGAACCTCACTCCACAGCATATCGATAGGGAAGATATCTAAAGGATCTCACACCTTGTCTGGTAGACAAGCTACTTTTCCTACGACACGCGACGTGCCTCGCCCAAAAGGTCCACAACAACTTGAAAACCTCAACCAAACCAGAAATCCTAAAATTCAACCCCAAAGTTTTGACTCCACTTCTTCAACCTCGCTTTTCACAAGAGGAACAAGCAGAACTCCGGATCTAGTTGTGACCTCTCGCCAACGGTTCTTAAACTCGAAGGAAAAACAATCATTTCAGTTGGAATCAAGAAGAGGGACGAAAGGGCAAAGGGAAAAAGAGGAAGATGCTGAAAAAATACCCTCCGGCGACGGCGAGGTGAGACACACGCACCGGAGGTAAAATGAAATCTCTGTTTTCTGTTTGTTTTGAGAGAAATGGAGGAGGGAGGGAGATAGAGAGAGAGAGAGAGAGAGAGAGAGAGAGAGAAGTCTTACCAATCCATCACGACTTATATTTCATGCTAGTTGCACAACAAGCGTAGCTAGTTAGCGTCAAGTCAGGTTAGTTTTGGTTTTGTCAATCCGGAGGGTTGTCCATCTTTTGATATGTTTTCTCTATATGGGTTATGGTGTTATGGTATATGTAGTAACGGTCTTAAGGGGAAACCATGGAATTATGTACTTTCAGTCTTGTTCACAATAAATAAATTTTTGATCGATCGCTTGACAAAAAATTCTCTTTAGGTTAGGTTTTTAAAGGCTATTAAATACTCATAGAGGTGAAAGCTTTGATTCCCTTAATTTTTTTTCACCATATTTTTTAAATTTACAAGGTTTGAGTTTCCGGTCCAAAATATTTTAGGGCTGGACATAATTAAATGGGTGTACACATCTAGGTAGACTATAATGGAGACGGTAATCTCTGGTGCAATCATTGAATGACAATATCATCGGTTTTCGCTTCCTACTTGTACTGCCACTGATTTTTCCTTGTCTGCTTTGGGACTCAAGCTTGGATTATTTGTGTTGGTTCGCTCTAGGTTATTAGTCGAAAATGCTAGAAGTTGTAGATATCAGGGTTTGAGGGCAGCCTTATCTCGGTAGCTTGCGGTAACTGGTTGGTTTTCTCATCTAGTACTAGAGTAGTTTGCTCTGATACCATCTTGTTATTAAACCATTTCATCGCTTGTTTTTATGTTGTTTTTAGGTTTGGTATTTATTGGTGTTCGTAGTTTGTTCTTATGTTGTGTTGTTGTTTTGTATTTTCTACTATTGATCGTCTTTTGTTCGTCTATCAAAAACGAAAATATGGTATAATATATAACATTTTGGCCCACAAAACACAAACAGAGCTAGTTCTTAGCATAGTCTAATGCAGCTAGATATAGATTCTGTTGAGGCTTGGAAGTGTTGTTGAAGTGGGTAACAAAAACAATGCTGATCAAGTTCAATAATTGGCTGGAGTGATTTAATAATCGTGAGATGACGTGGATTTATGAAGGATAAGTTTCTACAAGGATAAGCATCAAATTGAGGGATTCTAGGAAATAGAATGAGAGATTTTTAGTTATCATCTAACAAGTTAAGGATGACCTAGTATATAATAGGCGTGACTTAGTCTTGTTAGACACGTTTTTTGGAGAGATAGAACACAGGATTATCGTGCAAGAGAGGTTGCTGTATGCTGAAGTGTTTAGGAGTTGGTCAGTGTTGATTCATAGGTTGTGAAGTCAAGTAAATCTGATTAAACGAATTAAGTGTAATTTATTTAAAGAACTTCTAATAAAGTTTTCGTTAGAAGATCTTGTGATATACGTTTGTGCTCGAGGTATTTCATTTGGTATCAGAGTGGGAACTATCTAGGTCTGTTGATCTATAACAGGTAAAGATTCTGAGCTGAGCATGGATTCATCAAAAGAACTTCTCGCTGTACAGAGAACTCTCATGCTTGATGAGAATAACTTCGGACATTGGAAAGTGAGAATGAAACAGAGACTAAAAGGTATTGAAGAAGACGTATGGACTGTTGTAGAGACAGGGTGGACAGAGCCAACAGTCGAAAGTGAGGATGGCGAGATTGACTCCAAAACCTAAGGAGATGTGGACTAACAATGATAAGCTGGGATCTAAGTATAATTCAAAAGCCATCTCTGAAATCTTCAATGCAATTGATCCTGAACAGTTTAAACTTGTTCAAGGGTGTTCATCTGCAAAAGATGCATGGGATACTATGGTAGACTATTACGAGGGCGCATCAACTGTTAAAAGAACCAGACTTGATCATCTAGCTGCTCAATTCGAGAATCTCAGGATGTCTGAAGATGAATCAATAACTGTTTTTAGCTCCAAGCTGAGTGCAATTGCCCATGAGGCCATTGTCTTTGGCAAGGAGTACAAAGACAAAAATCTGGTTAAAAAGATGATTCGCTGTCTTCCAAAAAAGTTTGCAAATTACAAACCACTGTTGAAAGTCGGTATGAATATTGACGACATGAAATTCTCGCAGCTGGTGGAAATACTCAAAGCAGAAGAGATGGAGTCAAGTGGAAAACAAGCCAAGAAGGTAAAAGGAATAGCTTTTGTTGTTGAGAAAGATATGGATAAGATGCAAGTATTGCATGTTACCTTGAGTCAGAAACTAGAAGATGGTATGGTGTTGTTGGCTCGAAACTTCAAGAAGGCCTTGAGAAGAATTGAAAAAGGACAGGGAAGAGGTCAAGGGTACCAACAACCAACTGAGTCAAATCAAGACTGGCGACGTGACAAAGAACGATCTGGTTTTAAAAACACAAGGGGCGATGGAAGCCAGTCTACTAGGAAAAGAGATCTGCAATGTCATGAATGTGAGGGATATGGACATATCAGATCTTAATGTCCACTTGCTAAATGCAAGGAGCTCAAGCTTACTGAAGCAAAGGTTACGGTCATGTCAAAACTGAGTGTCCAAATCTGCTTAGAAAGGGAGATAGATCACTGTTGAGCTTTAGTGATACTGAATCTGAAGATGAAGACGATGATGAAAAAATGGTGAACTTGGTAGCATTGATTAGTGATGAAGAAGTCGCTAAGTCATTGGAAGATTCAGAATCAGATGATTGTGATGAAGAGATTGATCCAAAATATGAGTATCGGAAATTGTATGAACATTGGGTCACCCTAAGTAATGATAATTTGAAACTACTCAAGGACAAAGCCTTGCTTGAGGCTCAGGTCAACATACTTGAGATGGAAAAATCTACTGCAACTCTGATCACTATTTCCTTGAATGGTGAGGGTTCACAGTGTCAAGGAACCATGAAGGAAAAGAGAATCAGTGAATTGGAGTCAAAAATCAACCGTTTGACAGAATTCTTAAGTTTGGAGGAAGAAAAGAACTGAAATTTGGAGTCCAATCTCACTGAGAATCATAAGAGGATTTGAATGCTCAACACCACGGGAACAAAAGAACTAGACAAGATTCTGAATGTAGGACAACTACCGAATGTCAGTTGGGGACTTGGTTACTGCGGCAAAGACATGAAACAAACTCCGATGTCGAGTACAGTTGCTTCTAGTTCTGAACATTTGTGCGACCAAAATCAACGACAACGAGTGGATGCCCGAGAGTCAAATCTACAACAACCCACAAGGAGCAGATCACAAAATGGGAATCCACTGGTAAAAATGGTTTAAGCAAGGGTGCAACTCATGTGGACATCAAGGCCATATCGCAAAGTTTTGTTACGAGCGTTCTCACAACATACGAAGAGCATGGAAGAGTGGTGTGTGCTACCCTGAACCCAAAATACTTAGCGGTGTCTGGATACCAAAATCAGCCCTATATACTAGGAAGAGGGATGATGATTTTGAGGATGATTTCAATATCATGTGTGATGTATCTCAAGTAAAAGATGAAGGAAGCATTAAACTGAAATGCGAAATCAGTAAAGGTCTGAGTGATGATGTTGAATTGGTGTGCAATTTGACTTTGTGTGAGTTGGAGGATGAATCCACAGAGTGTTCACAAAGTTTGGTAGCTTACATGTCTTATGCACAGTCTAAACTAATTGCTTGGTATTTTGACAGTGGATGTTCAAGACACATGACTGGGAAACAACAAGTCCTAACTTTTTACAATAAGATGAGTGGTGGAAAGGTAACTTTTGGTGACAGTGGAAAAGGGAGTGTCTGAGGGGTTGGAAACGTTACGAATCCAAATGTCTATCATGTTGAAGTTTTGAAGGCTAATCTAATAAGCATAAGTCAGTTATGTGATGAAGGCCTTAGAGTGGTGTTTTCAAAGACAGAGTGTCAGGCAATAGACGAGAAGGGAAACATTACTCTTGAAGGAACTCGATCTGGAAACAACTGCTATATGTGGAATCCATCAAATATGTGTCTATCTACCACATAATCACACCTTGACTTGTGGCACAAACGGATGGGACATATGAACATAAATGGAATGCAGAGAATCGTCAAAGCAAATGTGGTAAGAGGAGTTCCTAAACTTGAAGAATCTTCAGGATCTGTATGTAAGGCCTGCTGTCAGGGAAAATAGATAAAGGTTCAGCATAATCAAGTGAAATAGATCACATCTAAACGAGTGTTAGAACTTATCCATATGGATCTGATGGGACTGATTCAGACAGAAAGCATTGCAGGAAAAAGATACATATTCGTTCTGGTAGATGACTACTCATTTTTTACCTGGGTAAGATTTCTCAGAGAAAAATTGGAAACGCTACAAATTTTCAAGATACTGGCTCTACAACTGACAAATGAAAATGGTAGCATCACTCAAGTTCGAAGTGATCATGGAGGCGAATTCGAAAATCAAGCCTTTGAACGGTTATGTCAAGAACAAGGGATCAGACGCCAGTTCTCTGCTCCTAGAACCCCTTAGCAAAATGGAATTGTAGAAAGAAAGAATCAAACTCTACAAAAGATGGCAAGGGAAATGATGCACTACAATAAAGTCCCTACAAGATTTTGGGCAGAAGCTATCAGTACTGCATGTTACATCATTAACCGAGTGTACGTCAAACCAGGAACCAAGACTACACCTTACGAAATCTAGAGAGGAAAGACACCGAACATGAGTCATCTTCATATTTTTGGGTGTGTCTGCTACATACTCAATGACAGAGAGAACTTGGGAAAGTTTGACTCCAGAAGTGATGAAGGAATCTTCCTGGGTTACTCAACTCATAGTATGACCTTCAGAGTTTACGACAAAAGCACAGAGATGGTATTTTATGCAGTAAACGTTGTGTTTGACGACAGAGGTCAACAGTGCTTAGAGGAAATAAGACAAGATGAAAATCTAACTGTTGATCAGAATGCAAACTTGTTCAACGCTGAAAGCGTACCTTTAACAGGTAAACCAGAACTCAATAAAACACAGGTGCACAAGAATCACTCGGTTGATGATGTTATTGTTGATCTAGATGCTGACAGAGTGACAAGAAAGGTGAAAAACAATTTCAAAGAGATGGTTAAACTTGCATGCTTCATCTCACTCATTGAACCCAAGGATGTGTATGAAGCATTAGAAGATGAATTATGGACCGAGGCATGTCATGAAGAGCTTGAACAGTTTGCCATACATGATGTATGGATACTCGTACCAAGGCCATCAGGAGTGAATGTAGTTGGCACCAATTGGATCTTCAAAAACAAGACATGTGAAGATGGAAATATGGTGAGGAATAAGTCGAGAGTGGTGGCTCAAGGATACTGTCAAATAGAAGGGGTTGACTTTGATGAAACATTCGACCATGTGGCAAGATTTGAATCCATCCGCTTACTGCTTGGAATTGCGTGCAAATTGAGCATAAGATTGTACCAGATAGATGTCAAAAGTGCATTTCTAAATGGTCTACTCTTGGAGGAAGTGTATGTTGCACAACCTAAAGGTTTTGAAGACCGCATGTATACAAACTAAAAAGGGCTTTGTATGGACTGAAGCAAGCACCTAGAGCTTGGTATGAACGACTGGCTCATTTTCTACTTGAATCTGGATTCAAACGTGGAAGTGTGGATCGCACCTTGTTCATCCTAGAAAAGGATCCAGAAATGCTAGTGATGCAAATATATGTCGATGACATAATATTTGGAGGGACAAATGAAAGCTTAGTGAATTTGTACAAACCATGACAAGTGAGTTTGAGATGAGTATGGTAGGAGAACTAAACTACTTCTTGGGACTGCAGAACAAGCAAATGGATGATGGTATCTTTGTTTCACAAAGCACATATGCTAGGAATCTTGTGGCGCGATTCGAGATGCATTTGTCTAAGGAAGCAAAAACCCCTATGAGAACCACCTGTAAAATGTTTAAAGATGAGAACGATGTGAAAGTAGATGAGAAGCTCTATCGTGCCATGATAGGGAGTCTTTTGTATCTGACTGCAAGTCGACCTGACATATGCTATAGCGTTGGAGTGTGTGCTTGGAATCAAGCAAGTCCACGTGTATCACATATGAATGCTCTGAAGAGAATTATCAAATATGTGAAAGGGACTGTAAATTTGGGCTTGTACTACACAAAAGATACTAACACAGGTTTGGCTGGTTTTTGTGATGCAGTCTCGGCAGGGAGTTTTGATGATAGACGAAGCACTTCAAGTGGCTGTTTCTTCTTAGGAAACAACATGGTTTGCTGGCACAGCAAGAAACAGAATTTCGTGTCACTATCCACTGCTGAAGCTGAGTACATTAAACTTGGAAGTTGTTGCACTCAACTATTGTGGATGAAACATATGTTGGCTGACTACGGTATGAGCTCTAAACCTCTCATGATAAATTGTGATAACCAAAGTGCAATCAATATCTCTAAAAACCCAGTGATGCATTCAAAAACAAAGCACATCGCCATCAGATATCACTTTGTTAGGGACTTGGTTGAGGAATAAATCGTGGAAATAGAGTATGTCTCATCAGCAAGACAGTTGACTGATATATTCACCAAGGCGCTTGACCTTAACACCTTTTAAAACCTGCGAAAATCATTTGGTATATGTGAAGCTTGAGCAGTTTCGGCCTTGAGGGTTGACAAGTGCACCAAGTCTTAATAAGGATAGATAGTTGAGAGGTATATTTTTTTATCAAAACCTCCTTTTTTGGAAAATCCTGGGTTAAAGAGACTTATTCATCATACACCAGCAAAACCAAGTTAATCTTCGGAGTTTAAACTGAGAAACATGTCAGAGATTCAGCTTGGCTATAGATGTTACCACATTTATATATAAGTTATGATGAATCACTGGTATGTTTGAGAATGAAGGACAACCAGATTGGACATGGACGCTGCAACGTTTATGGCTGATTCTGATCAGTGTCCAGACTCATAATTTAGAGATTAAAAGTATGAGTAGAAAGAGATTTTTTTTATTAAAAAAAAAAATCTGAATGACACTCTTTTGATCTTGGGTATTACAGTACATAAGCTTGACAAAGATCAATGTATCATGGAGAATCACCCAATCGAATGACACTCTTTTTGATCTTGGGTATTACAGTACTTAAGCTTAATAAAGATCAATGTCAGTGATGGGTTCTACTTAGTAAATCTACTCTAAATTATTTCAGTTAGAAATAATGCTTTCGGGTGTATGCTGATGTGAAGACTTGTACAAACCATTGTGAAGAACCAGCAGGTTGAGTTATGTTTATAGGTACATATTTTAAACCCTCTCATAAATCTCTTCATGTTAATTCCTTTTGTGTGTTTGTTAAACTCTCCTCTGGCCAAGTGTGTGCTTGTAAATAATGTGACTAAAGGTTATGATAAATGAAGAGGAATCTGCCGATGTGACTGATCTCTAGAACAAGGATATTGTCTTACACCAAGAACCTAACATAGGGATAATTGGTGAAAGAAATGGGTTTTTGCATCTTGTCACTTATAAGTCATGTTTTTTTTCTCCTTAACTCGCTACTAATTACCCATATTGGCAAGCTCATTTCTCTTTAAGTGTGACTAGGTTAAAACCAAAAGTACACACTTTTTCGGTGGCAGCTCAAAAGAAACCCTTGTTTGCATCTTCATTTATCTCACGATGAGCAACGAGTCCCGACCTAGAACTCGTAGACAAGCACTTACTGCTATGATGAGGAAGCTTGCTAGAAACCCCACAGTCTCATCTCCAAAGGAACTTATTTCGTCAAAGGTAATTTAGCTTGGAGGAATCTTCCTCAAACAAGCTCCGGCGATCCAAATCTCGTCAAAAATCAGTAACTATCGATGAAATCTTCACTGATCCAGTTCCAGAATCGCTATTTGTGTCATCTACATCTCAAACAAATGAAGTACCGATTAGTGATGAGAACTTTGATCAAGAGGAACCTGAGCAAGACAACGACATGAAACAACTCTCTGCAGAATAAGGAGATGATGAGAGAGAGACTCAGAACATGGACGATCAAGAACAAGTAGCAGCAGACAGTGAAGAAGAGGAACCAGATCTGATGGAAGATGATGAGGAAACTAAGTTTGTGTATGAAGAACTGGAGTCGCGAATTGAACATCTCAGGGTTCAACATCAAGCTCGTCTTGCAGCTACTCCAGCACTTAGGAAGTTGACTCGTCGACCGTTTAATAAGAGTTTTTACTCTACTGCAGCGAACAAAAGGTATCAACATCTGCTCTCTAAGACTGTTTTGGTTCAGAAGTATCTACATGACGCTGCATCTGAACTAATGAATGCTAGGAGAATCATTGAGAGGTTTAAACTGATGTACACAGTTTTAGAAGTTCCTAGTTACATTCATGAGATTGTGCTTGAATTTTATGCAAATCTGGGTAACGGGATCAAGCGTGATGGGACTACTTAGGTGTTTGTGCGATCACATGTGTACGAATTCTCTCCGGCAATAATCAACAAAGTGTACAAGACTCCATGCCAAGATGCTGGATTTCATCACAAACCATGGACAAAGGAGAATCTCGATGATGCAGTTCACACTATTACTGGTGGAAATAAGAACAAATGGGGAAATTTGAGCATGTTGGATGTCACCCCGACAATGAACAATTTGTTCAAGTTATGTGTCTTTAACTGGATTCCTACAGCAAATCGATCAACCCTAACCATAGATTGCCTCAAGTTCATTCACATGATTACAGAAGAAAGACCTTTTGATTTTGGGACTATGGTGTTTGATCAGATCCATGAACTTGGACAACATGCCATTTTGGGAGTTACAAACAAGCTTCTCTTTCTGAATCTTATTCAACATATCCTTGATGCACATCATCCAACTCCAGCTTATGATGAAGACACAACACCTCAGGGACCTAGCAAGATGGTCTTGGACAAGAAACAAGGACCTCAGGGACCTAAGAATCCACCTGGCTCGGGCTCTTCTCGTTACTCCTTAAAAAATGATATGGTTCGTGTTGTTCGTCTTCTCGACATTCTCATCAGTAGGGCAGCAAGTAAGTGTTATCCTCTCTATTGGTTATGAAATTAACTTTTGTTGTGTTTTTTTTAAGTGACTATGGCACCAAGCAGGTGAGTATATGGTGATTTGTCTAACCTAGGTGACGGTAGCAGTGACGAGGATGGAAGGGGTGTAGGTACCAATGATCGTGAAAGTCAGAGTGATGAGTTCTGAATTGTAGGGTGCAAGTGTCATGCACATTTTTTTTATTTTTTTCGATTAGTTTGGATGTGCATAAATTCAGGGGGAGATTTTTTTATGTGTTGGATATGGCTATGTACTAAGATGATCTAACGGTTTGAGATGTGATGGGATTATCTTATGATTGTTTCAGTGACTAGTTAGAGTTGATTGTTGGAATGGTTTTGGAATTGTTTTTTTTTTGTTGCTGCGATGTGTAGTTTTGATCTCAGGTACTTGGTGATCATAGACACTCAAAAAGGGGAAGATTGTTGAGGCTTGAAAGTGCTGTTGAAGTGGATAACAGAAACAATGCTGATCAAGTTCAATAATTGGCTGGAGGCATTTAATAATCGTGAGATGACATGGATTTATGAAGGATAAGCTTCTACAAGGATAAGCATCAAACTGAGGGATTCTAGGAAATAGAATGAGAGATTTGTAGTTATCCTCTAACAAGTTAAGGATGACCTAGTATATAATAGGCGTGAGTTAATCTTGTTAGACACGGTTTTTGGAGAAATGGAACACATGATTATCGTACAAGAGAGGTTGTGTTTCAATATGTATGATGAAGTGTTTAGGAGTTTCTCAGCGTTGATTTACAGGTTGTGAAGTCAAGTAAATATGATAAACGAATTAAGTTTAATTTGTTTAAAGAACTTCTAATAAAAATTTTGTTCAAAAATCTTGTGATATATGGTTGTGCTCGAGGTTTTTCAGATTCTATAAGGGTCATAATTTATTTATTAGAGCATGAAACTTGAACTCAAGATACAGAGGTCAAAAATAAGATTTTGACCATCTCACCCCAAGAATAACATTAAATATATGCCTAAACTTATAGATTTATAAAGGTCATAATTTATTTATTGAAACTTGAACTCAGGTCAAAAAGAAGATTTTGATCATCTCACCCCAAGAATAACGTTAAAGATATGCCTAAATTTATAGATTCTATAAAGGTTATAATTTACTTATTAAGACTTGAACTCAAGACACAGAGGTCAAAAAGAAGATTTTGATCATCTCAACCCAAAAATACCATTAAATATATGCCTAAACCAATAGATTTTATAAAGGTCATAATTTATTTACTAGAGAAAAGTTAGACATGCATGAGACTTGAATTCAATACATAGAGGTCAAAAAAGAAGATTTTAACTATCTCATCCCAAAAATAACATTAAATATATGCCTAAACTTAAACATTTATAGATTTCACTCCCCTCTAACCAAATAGGGTCTGCTAAGACAAAAGATTTTTGCCTTCAAAATCTATCGAGCTATTATATATAAGCTGTATAGTTTCTAAATTATAAAGTACTACTTTTACTAAAATTAGCATTAAAATATTTATATTTTGTTATTGGAGATCTGTCAATTATAACAAATAACCTTTTTTTCTTTTTTGACACTAACAAATAACCTTTCAAAAGACAATTTTTTGAGACACAAGATAAGATAATTCATTTTTTGACTATCAAACTAGAAGATTCATGTACTCTAGGTCATGTAGCTTTTCATGTACCATGGATTAAATTAAAGGCGGTTCAAGTTCTCTCTCCCCGTTCTCTCTCAAATATCTTTCACGGGGAGGAGATGAGTATCATTCTTTAGTTTGACTTTCTAATCATTAGATCAAATCCTTTTGGTTTGTAAAATAATTTTGATCAATCGATCGATCTTTGTTTCGGTTTAGCCGATTTTAATTTTCGCTATGGCGATTTTGACTTTTTTATCATTATTCTTTGTTGAAAATGTTCTTCAAGCTATAAGTTTTGTCTTTAATAAATAATGATTGTTGAATAAGACCTAATCGTTAATTAATTGGGACTCATGTTCTCCTCTTTCGCATCTCTATTTCATAATCCATTTTTTAAGCTTGGTACTCCTTCTACTTCGATTATGCTCTGTCTTTACTTTCCATGTGGTGGAATCAATATATGATTTTGGGTAAAGCATCTTGACGAAAAGGAATATTAAGAGGCGATAGAATTATCAAGATTGCTTGATGGAAGATGCAGCAGAATTGGCATCTATTGATGGTCCAATAAAGAATTTCTTCAACAACCAATCTGAGTTTTCTTTGGAATGATCTGAAGTGGTTTGAGTCCTGATCTTAAGCAGCGGTTTGGCGGAAGCTAGGAGTCAAGGAGTACAGATTTCATGACGGTAGAGTGCGACGAAAATAGGCGAGATTCGACTTGGTAGAAAGATGGCGGTGAAGAATAGAGGTGGAAGAATGGTGGTCGGAGGCGAGGTGATATATCCTTTCATGATGAATGTGTGTCACGACACGGTGTTCTGCTGTTTCTTCTTTTGCCGCTTTGATATAAAATACGTGTAAACCTAAGTTGTTCTTATCTCGTTGTTTGTTATTGGGCATTTGTCATATTTTTGTAACCATTGTTTAGCCTATTGGGTTGTAATGAAAATCGGTTGACAAAAAAAAGCTTTTCATGTACCATGATCTAGATTACTTTGTCGCCGTTGTTGCCCCGAGACTACTGCCCCGAGACTACGTAAAAATTAAATACATGGTATAAGATTAAGATTTTAGCCTAATCGTCAATACTCCCTCTGTTTCATATTGTCATTGTAGATAAGTTTTTTTGTTACAAAATAAATGTTTTTTTCGACTTACAATGCAAAATTTATTAATTTTACACTGCAATTTATTTTTCTATTGGTTTAAATATGGTTAGATGACAATTAATCTGTGTATGCAAAACTAAAATGATACTTAAAATGAAACAAAGAGAGATATTAAAAATATTCTTAATTAATCAAAGTGTAAATTAAATAGCTTCGCTTGTTAACTAATTATTTTGGGTGTGTTTCATAATCGCAGTTCGTGGAGACAGAATCTCCTGAGTTTGGTTACTGTAAGGTACAAATGCATGTGATCACACTGATATTATCTATGTTCATTTCATGACCATATAAATAATGTAATTATCTGTGTTTAATCTCATAAACTTTAAGTAATTTCGCATCATCAAATAATTTAGAAGGTCGCTAATGTCTATGAATTCTCTCAAACCACTTTTAAGTTAGAAAAGCTAGATGTTTTAATTTCTTAAAATTTGAACTAAATGCTCAATAAAAATATAATTGTTTTCTTTTATATTCATTATTATATTATTTTGATTAACCAAACAAAACATTTGGATTTGTAAAAAACTTAGGAGAATTTCACGTTTACCATATCGATTTTACCATTATTTATGTTTACTTTCATTATAGTGACATTTTCACAAATAACTTATTCATTAAACAAAAGATTTTTATACCCTTACTTTAAGATATATAAATATAAATATAAATAATTGTTCAAATAAATAACAAAAAATTATAATGTTTGAATTATATGTTTTCAAAACCAATTCTTTTTATAAATTTGATTTTTTGTATATTTTAAATTTTTGATTATTTTTTTAAATTTTTTTTTAAAATTCAAAATTCTTTGTAAATTAATTTTAAAATTTTTCTTTTCAATTTTTAGTATTTGATTATTTATTTATTTTTTAATTATAAACATCACTCTTCAAACTCTAAAAACGAAACCTTAAGTGTTCATTAGTTAATTCTAAGAATATAAATGTTTTTTACCCATTTAAATTTTCTTTAAAAAGTGGTTGAGGTAAATATGAAAATAATACTAATAAAGTGGTAGTTTAGACAATTTCTAAAAAAAATACTGAAGTGTGATATACCCACTATATAAAACATAAGATTAAGAAGAAAATACTTAAATAAAACTATACGATGAAATCTATATTCATTCCAAGAACACGGATACGGACTAATTGGTACCGTGTCGACTTTTAAAAGCATGTCCCAAATGTAATGAATTATTTCTATACGATTTGGAAAAGGGATAAAATGCCAAAATGGCATACCGTTTATATTAGAGTGAGACGAATTATGGAGAAGGAAAATAACAGAGCACATGTTCTGTTAGTGTGTAAGGTTTACTCAAAAAGAAAGCAACGTCAATCTTCACTTCTACAAATGATTTGTCTTCAGCATAAATGATTACGTAATTTAATTTGTGCTTCAATATATCAATAAAATATGTTCAGACGGTAAAAAAAAGAACTTTATGATGACAAATTCATTAACGTCAACCAAATTGTGGAAAAGTAACTTTTAGTGCCATAAACGCTACTCGATCTAAAGATTTGAGGATTTTGTAAGATCACGATTATTCACAGCAGCAACAATGAAATATTGCATTTATTTAAGATTGACTTTTGTGGTTTAATTTCATTGATTTTGGTATAATTTTTTCTGCCACATATTTAGTAAATTTAATCAAAATAGTATAAATTTAATATTTTTATCAAAAATTCTTTAATTTTTTGAATAAAATCAAAATTTCTTTAATGTAATAGTAATATTTATCATATCATCCAAATCAAAGCTACGTGGAAAGAGAGATAAAGTTTATCATATTTAAAATAATAAAATATATCCATCGGTCTAATATATGTTCATTCATCATCCCTCGAATATTTTGAAAACACGTGGAAAATCAGTTATAGAATAGCAATTGAGACCATAAAAGTGGCTCTTCATAAGGAGAAGTATGTACCCCCATCGCTGATCAATAAAGTAGCAAACTAATTACAAAATTTGGTGTTGTACTTAATTACTCAAATAACGAGTGATTCTTGGCATTATGTTTCCAAACCAAATCTTTCCCACTCCTCATAAGCTGCCACGTGGAGACAATAGATGCTGCATCATTCCTTCTTGGATTCTAAATAGATAAATTAAGTACTCCCTCCGTTTCATTATAAGTGTCACTTTAAGTTTTGCACACGGATTAAGAAAACAATTAATTTTACATATTTTCTATATAAAAACACAGTTACCTATACACTTAACCATATTTCAACCAATAGAAAAATAAACTGCAGCATAAAATTAATAAATTTTGCATCGAAAGTCGAAAACGACACTTATTTTGTAACAAAAAAAATTCTGTAAAACGACACTTAATATGAAACGGAGGGAGTAGTACCTAGTGACCACCTATAGTTCAATTCCAAGTTTTTTATCCACGTTCTATTTGAGCTTGTTTTTGTTGACGTCATAGTGTACGTTTCTTTTATTAAATTCAGAGATACATAAAACTGACTTTTCTATAAAAATATAAATTAACTGTATATTTTTTTATCGCAAGACATATTCAATCAAGACTGTAAACTAATCTATTAAGAGATAAAAATCAAAATAAACCAAAAAAAATTTTGTCCCAAAAATAGCATCCAAAGAAAAAAATAACCAAAATAAACTTTACTAAATGATGTAAATATATATTTATACATTTGGGTTAACTAATCTAAACTTAGGGTTTAGAGTTATATGGTGGGAGTTTTGGAGTTGAGATTTAAAAATTAAAAAAATTTCAAAAATATTAAAATTTCCAAAATAAAAAATGTCTATTTTGGTCATTTTTTCTTTCAAAGTCTATTTTTGTGACAAAAAATTCAACAATGACTATTTAATAGATTTGCCAATCTATTAATTATGTGTTCATGTGAACTATGAGGGACATTTGCTTCTGAGCACTACGCGCTAGAATTAACTGTATATAGTTTTGTAAAATTGACTACTCCAGTCCAAATTAGACAATTAGTTATGAAATATATTCTCTATGTTTTAACAAAATTATCACGTAAACACTTTTACACTAATTAAAAATTATTAAAAACTTACTTTGTCCATCATTAGTACGATAACAAAATTTTCTTTTAGGTTAAAATTAGAATATTATATATAATTTTATATTAAAAATATATAGTAATAATTCTTATTGAAACAAAAAAATAATTTTTTTTGTGATATGAAATTTTTTTTTTACTAAATCATATGACACATGAAATAACTCATTAGTTTTACCATGTCGGAGAAAATTATATGCTCCTTTAGTTCCAGTTTATTTGATGTTTAACGGAATTTATAATTTCTGCAAATTAAATGTTGTTTTCATTATTCTAGTTAATAATTAAATATGGTTTGAGACCAATTGCATAATAATTTATTTTTTGGTTGAATTAATTTTATTTAATAATATTTTTATATTTATAGGATAAATGTTATATTTATAGGATAATTTTTTAAAATATTAGTATTTTAAATTTTTGTGCATTAACCTTAAATCGAGTAAAATGAAAGAGAAATTTAAATTTTACCATAAATATCATTTTGATATTATTTTTCAAGTTTACCTTTAAAATTAATCATCTTCGTAAAAATCTTAATTTTTTTATCAAAAATATTGAACTAACCTTCTTAAATCATTTATAAATGTTTAAGAATTATTTATAAAATTTTATAAAGCTGATTATGCCCCCTAAACAGTAAACACTAAAAGATAATCAGTAAGCCCTAAATCTAAATATTAAAATATTTTTGACTAAAAATATTTTTGAAAATTAATATCTAATTTATAGTATTTTAAACATTTTCTCTAAAATAAAAGAGAAAGTACATAGTAAAAATTAGAAAAGTGCAAGTGTAAATTCGGTTGTAAGGATCAATATCCATTACAAAATAAATGAGTATTCAAACCAGAATGAACAGATTGACTAAAATGGAAAATTTGGATAAAAGTCGAGTATTTAATTCATATCTATTGACAAAAAAAATTCATCTCAATAAATTATTTAAACAAATTTATGTAGTCAAATTTGGAATAAAACTTTGAATGGACTGTAAACTTATTTAGAAATTGAGTCAACATAGTTAATAGTAAGGCTTTGACCGGTAGATGTAATGATAACACAATACTAGTATGTCATAACAGTATGCTGCAAAACTATTATACTTTTATAAATGTTTTTAATAAACTAATTTGTAAAGTAGTAAATGATTCACAGAAATAGCATATAAAATTATTATATGACATATAGTTTATTTATTTTAAATAATATTGATATATTATGTATATTATTTTAAAATACAAATTATAATTTTGATATAAACATATTTTATGATATTACTAAAGAAATTTAATTATATAAAATTATTTTAAATTTTGTATATTGTAAACACAAATACTCTACAAAAATTATATATGAAAGAATTAAACAAAGAGTATTTGTAGAACATTTACATGTTTTTAATGTTTTTAATAATTATTGATTGAATTCAGGGTATAATGTTTCTACAAATGCTTTCCCACTAAATGAAAGTCGTAAACATAGTTATATAAAAAAACAGAAAATAGAAAATAGAAAATAACAAAATAGACAACAAATTCTAGTTGAACACACTCAGCTCAATCTACATGTTGTGTATTTTGATTCTTTTAATAAAAAGTCGTTATCCTGAAATACATTGCCTCTTATTTTTTTGAAATTTATATTGCCTCATTTATTTTCTAAATTCTTATTTACTTTACACTTAAAAATATCAATTATTGCATATATTTCTAAGATTATTCTACTTCATTCGTTTTTCAAAAAAAATTGTCATTTGTACACATTTCATGAAAAATAAAAATTGAATATTCCATTTGCTTCATTTTAAGTATCACTTTATTTTTGTGCACACGAATTAAGAAAACAATTAATTTTGCATATTTTTTATATAAAAACACAATTACTTATACAACTAACCATATTTCAACCAATAGAAAAATAAAGTGCAATATAACGTTAATAAATTTTGTATCGTAAGTCAAAAACAACACTTATTTTGTAACGAAAAAAACTTCTCTACAACGACCCTTAATATGAAATGGACGGAGTAATAAACTAATATATTTTTATTTAATGTATGATTAATTAAATCAAAGTGATTTAATAAAAAAATTTGGTTATTTAAAAGTATAAAAGATAAACTTAATGTATACTTGTAGATTGACTTTTTTTAAAGCAAATAAAATAAACTTTGAAATGACACTCTTTATAAAACATAAAGAGTATTAGTTATTCTGCACAAAACGAAACAACTTTCATTTATTCATAATTACAAGTTTTGAAAATTGTTACTTTTCTGAAAACAGGAATATAAACCACATCTCGTGTATAATTGTAATCAATTGAGATGGCTAAATTTGGCGAAGGAATCTTTTGAAATTATTGTTTATCGAATGTATGACAAAATACATAATTGGCGACACCAAAATTGATAAAAAAAAAAATTAATTGATAAGTTTTTTTTTTAATTGATAAGTTTATCCTGAAAGGTAAAACTTATTAAGCTTGAAGAGCACATAGACAATTTGTTTACTGTATAGCGTAATGCAAAACAATACTAAATATAATAGAAATGCAGCTATATCACATAAGTTAGTCTTTGCTGAAGACACCAATTTCGTAAGAAGTACAAATAGATTAATTAATATGGAACCTTTTGAAGTGTCTCAAGTGAGTTTACTTTGGTTCTTTTGTAGAGACAGTGCCCTTTGAACGCTGAAAAAGGGGATATTCCTACAAATTATTTTACTATTTTTTCAGTGGATACGAATCTCTATTTCGTATTATATTAATCGAAATATTTATATAGCAAGATCAAATAACAGATGTATATCCTTCCAATTAAAGAAAAAATTTATCAACTAATCCTAAAACAAAGCAGTCTTCTATCACTTCTAAAGACCTCCCTTGACTCATTCCTGCCTAATAATCAACCTTTCCAACCTCCACGTCTTTGTCTTCGCTGCCTCTTACACCATCCACTGCCGTGAGCTCTCTAGCCCTTGCTGCCTCTAATTCCCAATTAGTCCTACACGTCGCCACCATCATACCAATCACACAAGCTATCTGCGCCGCAAACATCCCAAGCCAAAGTCCCTTGAATCCAAACCCAAACCAAACCGTCATAATCATTCCCATTGGCATCCCAACCACATAAAACGCAGCCATATTAATGTTAGCTCCGATCCTCGGCCTCGCTGAACCTCTGAGGACGCCGCACCCCGTCGTCTGAGGGCAGTTTCCAAGCTCACAAAGGCCAACAATTGGTAAAACCATCAACGTTAACTTAATGATTTCCTCATCATCAGTGAAAAGCCTAGCCCACATATTTCTGACTGAGATAGTGAACATGAGAGCTGTGAACCCTAGAGTGATACTGAGACCGAGCCCAACAAAGGCGGCTCTTCTCGCTCTTTGTGGCTGGTTAGAACCCAGTTCGTTTCCGACCCGAGTTGAGACTCCGAAGCTCAAGGAGTTAGGGAAAATGTACACAAGAGAAGTGATTTGGATGAGAATACCCATAGAAGCAATGGATGCTTTAGGGTTTATAAGTAATCCACAAAGCACAGTCATGATCTCATAGCACCACCACTCGAGACAAACTGATACACAACTCGGTATAGCCAGACCGACTAGTTTCTTCCATTCTCTCACACTATCTTCACGCGACTCCTCTAAAACCTCACCTTCGTCTTTAATTAGCTTGTCTTCCAAGAAAGCGATGTAGATGAAGAGAAAGACGACAAGGTTTAAGTTTGACACAAAACCACTCAAGGCGATTCCTTTAATCCCCAAACTTAGATAGGACACGAGGAAGAACGTGATGGGCAAGTGGAGCACACTCGCGACCGCCGTGCAGATTGATAAAGAGAGAGTTTTTGACTGTGTCCTGAGATAAACTCTTAATGGGTGTAAGAAAGATTGAGCGATGAGATCAGGAACAGAGTAAAGCAAAAAGGTTTGGGCTTGGGACGCGAGATCCTCATCATGTTTCAATGTTTTCAGAATCTTTTCGACGTTTATCCAGAGAAGAAAAATAGGGAGAGATGTGAAGAGGAGGAGAATGATTCCTCGCCGGATCGTAGCCATGACGAGGTTATAGCGTTTTGCACCAAAGGCCTGGGAGCAGATTGATTCAACTCCCATTGTTAAACCGGAGAAGAAAGAGTAACCGGTTATGTTGGCGAATGCAAGGGCTAGGGAGCCGCCAGCGAGTGTGTGGTCACCGAGACCGCCGAGGAAAAACAGAGAGACGAAGGAACGAAAGTAAAGGAGGAGACCTGTGAACACCAATGGAAGAGAGATTCTTGCTATTGAGATTGCTTCATTTGCGAAGAAGGAAAATGAAGCAGTGTAATTTGCAAGTACATGCAGTTTCTCGTGATGAGATATTTTTGGGAGTAAGGGTATTGTAACTTCGTTTCTTACCCGATCTAATTGACACATTCTGTTTATCTATTTCTTATTGTCTGTGAGAGAGAAGAAAAATATAGAGAGAAAGCCTAAGAGAGAAAATTTTATTTGGGTGTGAAGAAGATTGGTTAATCACTGGGTTTATATAGGGAGAGGTGGTGTTCAGTGAAGGAACCTTCGATAGGATAGAACTTTTTTCTCTCTCTTTTTTTTTTTTTTTTTTTTTTTGACAATGGAACTTCCTTCTCTCTTTTTGCAGTCAATTCGTGTTTATAAAATTATATTTGTTTAACTTTTCTTTTTTTTTGTTCAAATATTTGTTTAACTTTCAAAGTCTTAAGTTTACACGCAGTGTACCCCCACACATTGAATTAGAGTCAAGCAAAAGTTTCCAGATGGATTTTGAGAATACTGACAACATTTTGTTAATTCTTTTCACATTAACTATTGGTTCCATACTTTTTTCTTTCTTTCGTTCTTCGTACTTGTTTGATTTTGAACTTTAATAACTAAAAACGTTGGATTAATTTCGATTATAAAATTTTTGTTTATTAACACCAAAAATGCAAAACCAATATTAATTTTGATTCGTACAGGACTATTTTTATTAGCAATATTTTGTGTAGTGTAAGTACTTTATACATTTTAATTTATATATATTACTTATATTTGTGTAAATACTTTATTTTAATTAGGC